>JACCGJ010023858.1:0-75189 GCA_013407085.1 Atriophallophorus winterbourni | reverse complement strand
GTTCTATGAAATGCTGGCAACAGAGGTGGAAAATGCAGCAGAAAAGAGAGACCTCAAGAGCGTCTACAACATCACCAGAAACCTATCAGGAAAAAACACCTTACGGCAAAATAGTAAAGGACGGAGACGGTAACCTTCTCAGTCAGGAATCGGCGAAAGAAATCGATGGATGGAGGAGCCGGTCGAAATGAGATCCTTTTTGCCTTAAAATCGCTGTAAAATGGCAAATCACCAGGTCCAGATGGGATTCCACCAGAAGCTCTAAAGGCTGATTTGGACACCTCGGCTGATATGTTACTTCCTCTGCTGCAGAAAATCTGGTCAGAAAGATGTGTCCCAAATTATTGGAAGAGAGGCCATTTGGTAAAACTTCCAAAGAAAGTGGATCTGAGGCTATGCAAAAACTGGTGTCATGCTGCTCTCAGTCCCTAGTAAAGTGCTTACACGCATCATCCTTCTGCGTTTGCGCGACGCTATCGATCAAGTGTTACGGTCAGAGCAATCGGGCTTCAAAAAACAAAAGTCTGGTATCGACCGAATTTCGACCCTCCGCATAATAATTGAACAAAGCATTGAATGGCAATCGCCTCTTTGCCAAGTTATATGGAGCAAAAATATAAAATCTCTCAAAAATTAATTGGGGCAGTCACATATTGCATGGTTCGTCATATACTCATCAAGTTTAGAAGCGAATACCTCAACAGATTTCGAGCGTGTTATTTCTTCAGGCAAAAGTTCCTAGTGGAACAAATTCTTATCGAGAAAAAATTACGACGAATATTCCATCGAGAATGTTTTCGTCTTAGAGTAAGACCTTTGGATTGAGTGATCATGTTGTCATAACATTTGTTTATATTTATCAATACGTTCATTCATTCATTCATTCATTCAGTCCTCTCCGTGCCGGGTGGCACATGAGGAGAAGACAACTTCACGCTAGTGGTTCCGGTCTGTCGCTGCTTCCGTTGCCGTCTGCACCGTGAATCCTTGTGCATGTAGTTCGCGTTCCAAAGTTCTGCGCCAAGTTTCCTTAGGCCGTCCCCTTTTTCGTTTACCTTGCGGATGCCAGTGCATGGCTACATTCGTATGCGAACTGGGATCCATCCTGCAGACATGACCGAACCACGGATCTGTTGTCATCGTTTCCGTAGCAATTTAGGTTTTACGGGATAGAGTTGCTAGCCCTAAGCCCAACCCTCCTCCTTTCTCAGACGGGATTGGGGACCGTCTTGGCGGAACAGCAGAAATACTCAACGAACGTATACAACTGTGAACTATGACTGCTTCGAGCTCTTGCTACTGAAAATCGATGGGATTCCTTGAACTCAAATCAGCTAAGGAAATCTGGGAAACGTTTTACAGCCAACTTCGTATTATCATTGACTTATCATCGAAGGTGAAAATAATATCCAGCAAACAGCGTCCGAAAAAGCCTCTCAGAAGCAGTACTCGAAAATGGATGTGTAAGCGTGACAATGTCTGGTCCAAATATCCGTCTGGGGTAACTTGGTGCTACTACACCTTATTGCGAAATAAGTGTGGCTCTCTTAATTCGAAAAGACAGAAAAGATTACCAAATCAGTCTTGTCAAAAATTCATTATAAATCCCAAAGCATTGTATAAACACGTCAACGACCACCGGAAGCTTAAAATGGGATTACCGCCACTGGCCTCTGGTACTGGAATAGTGACGTCATTTAAAGATTGCGCTAACGTTTTCCGACAACAATTCGCATCAGTTATCTCACAAGTGTCGACCCATAGACAGCCCTTAAACTCTGACAGCTGCAGCCTGCCAATTCGTCACGGGGTGGAGTTCCCCCCCAACGTTGTTCAATCAAAATTAATGACGATGAAGAGAACAGGCTCACCCGGCATAGACAATATACACGCAAACATTTTGCACAATCTATCTTCCGAGTTGGCAATACCGACATCTGACGTATTCACGATGATGTTCGAGCAGAGCTTTGTACCAGAAACTTGGAAAACTGCCCTGATTAGTCCCATCTACAAGGGTGGCAAAAGAAATGATCCTTTAAACTATCGCCCGATAGCGTTATTACCAGTGCTATCAAAAGTAATGGAGTCCATAATAGCTGATGCCTTACGGAATCACTTTGAGATTAATAATTTAATCTCCGAGGCACAGCATGGATTCAGGAAAAAACGATCTTGCCTGACAAACTTGCTATTAGCAAAAGAATCTTGGTCTGAGCTACTGGATGCCGGCAACTCCGTGGACGTAATTTATATCGATTTCTCAAAAGCCTTCGATCGTGTGAATCACGAAATACTTTCGTCGAAACTACTCACCTACGGAGTACAGGGTAAACTCCATGCATGGATTAAAGAATGGTTGATATCTCGTGAGATGTACGTGAGAGTCAAAAACGAACTATCCGAGTCGATTAAAGTTGCCCGTGGTGTCCCACAAGGATCAGTCCTCGGACCGCTTTTGTTTTTAATATATATAAACGACTTGCCTACTGTATTGCAGTCGTCCGTGCTTATTTTCGCTGATGACGCAAAGCTTTGGCGCAAGATAGACTCCACAGACGACACACAGAACCTGCAACGGGATCTCGATATGATTCACACTTGGTCCATAGACAACGAAATGCCCCTGAATGCTTCGAAATGCAGCCTATTGTCTCTCAACAGCAAGTCGAGCAAAGAATATTATCTTGGTCGCACTGTTATTAAACCCGCCTCCTCCGAAAAAGATTTAGGTGTGATTATCCAATCAGACTTAGGAAACTCAATGCAATGTCGACTGGCTGCCTGCAAAGCTGAAAACAACGTGGGTCTCTTTAGAAGAGTCCTAGGTTCGTTTGACCCCAATATTGCCTGCGAATTGTTTTCAACGTACATCCGTCCTCATGTTGAATATGCTATACCGGCATGGGATCCTTGGTTGAAAAAAGATATTCTGCTATTAGAAACTCCGCAGCGCAGAGCGACAAAACTAGTCCTGTGAATATCTTATTATCCATACGAAATGAGACTTAAATTATTGAATTTGCATTCAGCCAAATACAGACGGAAACGATGAGTACTAATATTCATTTGGACAGTGCTTAATCAAACAAATCACCTTTGCGGTCGTTTGTTTCACATTTCCCATAACACACGTCTGCGAGGTCACCAATCGAAACTTTACCAACAGCATAGCAGGTTGAACTGCCGCAAATATGCATTTTCCGTTCGCAATGTGCAATTGTGGAACAGTTTACTTACTCATGTGGTACAATCTGGAACCGTTGAAGTTTTTAAGAAATCACTAGATATCCACATGGACAAGTATGTTTTTCACGTTTGACAATAATCTAACAATATTTTGATATTTTTTAACATCCGACTCGATGTACATTTTTGTGGGTCTTGTAAAGCATAGCTTTTTACCTGCATATAATCTATGAATGAATAAGTACCGCATAGTCAACCTTGCCAGGTTTCGTATATCGTCTACCGCGGTTGCTTAATTCGTTACGACAAGGTCAAGGATTTAAGGTTGGCCAATACCCCGTCTGTGAGTTGAATGGTCAATGTGGCTGTGTATTGAAGGAATTTCGATAAACTCCTTGAATTTATGTTCCATCGAATGCGGGGAGTATTCAGTTCTTGAAAATAAATGCGGGAGATTAAGATAGCCCATGATCAGCAATTGAGTCGTCTGGCTTGTCGGTTACTATCCTCAGTCTTGGGCCCTTCTGGCTACGCTGGAGATCTATTGATTGGTACTGTTCACCAGTGCACTCCATATCTTCTAATTTATGTTGTTCAAAAAAGAATCACCGGGTGATTTCAGATTACTCGTTATATGCGCTTAAAACAAAATTTTGGTGTTTTATGTTTTTTTAAGTGTCATTGAGACTGATGACATGAGGCCATAGCACCAGCGAACTGTCACATAAAATGAATCTCGCTCGCGAAAAACGGACACCTAGATACGATAAATAAATAACGCCAAAAGCATCAGATAAAATTACCATTCGAGCATTGTATTTCTTTTCAGATGGGAAATATAAATCTTAATGGACGCTTAAGGAAAAATCTGTAGCATGTTGCCCGAATGCATCCTATCTCGGCCAAACCGTTTTATAAGGACATTAAACTATACACAAAATTGAAATCACATTGTATTCTGGAACAACATTTCATTCATTCATTCAGTCCTCTCCGTGCCGGGTGGCACATGAGGCGAAGACAACTTCACGCCAGTGGTTCCGGTCTGTCGCTGCTTCCGTTGCCGTCTGCACCGTGAATCCTTGTGCATGTAGTTCGCGTTCCAACGTTCTGTGCCAAGTTTCCTTAGGCCGTCCCCTTTTTTGTTTACCTTGCGGATGCCAGTGCATGGCTACCCTCGTATGTGAACTGGGATCCATCCTGCAAACATGACCGAACCACGGATCTGTTGTCATCATTTCCGTAGCAATGTAGGTTTTACGGGATAGGGTTGCTAGCCCTAAGCCCAACCCTCCTCCTTTCTCAGACGGGCTTGGGACCGTCCTTGGCGGAGTTATTCTGGAACAACACTTGAGCAATATTCATATAAGAATGTCATCTGTTAATGGCGGTATCCGAGCCAGTTTAAACCTGAACATGACGGGTATATGGATATCAAATCTTGCAAATGAAAGACAAAATGTTCGAATTTGTGATAGCTGCCCCTCTTGAGAGTGAACCACCAGAACCTAACCTGATTTAAATTATTGCACATTCGGAGGAAGAAAAAAATCGGTATCGACATTGACTTGATTTTCCTATTACTCAACATATCAAAGATAACTTGCAGCATTATCGAAAGAGTGCTGTGTTCTCAACAGTATCTGCCAATCCAACTTACGTGCGAGTTTCCTTTACTTGGAACAATCTACCAGATTATGTTGTAAACTCAGCAAATCAGCTGATTTTCAAGAGAAGTCTTGATACCTTGTTGACCCTTAACCTGTGCATCAAAGAAATCTATACATCTTGATACCATGAATTTAAATTTGTCATCCCACCAATCGAAAACAATTTGTGCCCTTTGGATTTTTACCTGATTCTTGAACTGCTCAGTAAGCAACCAAATCCTGTTTTTGCTTATTATATTATTCGTAGTTCCCATATTATTCTGTGGTTCTTGTAAAGCTATATGCTTTTTAGACTATTGAAATTGAATTGAATTATTATGCAGGGTCGAATGTGTCTGCCCATCTGAATGGGTTTGTAATGGAGCTGAAAATGTTTCGTTTGTCGAAATCAATTTATGTAGAATTGTCAACGTTTTTACACAAGCGTTTACTTACATGGGACTTTTAAACAGGGGTAGAAATATCAGTGGCCTTCAAGTATCGCTTTGTGTATCACTATACCACTTTTTTAAGACTCACTGAACCTGATCTTACTGTTTCCATCCGATGACGGCAAACAGCCCGAAACCGGTAGTGGTATGTAAGTGCGGGGGATGTGAGCAACACATTACGTTGGTCATCCATGAGCGCCTTGAGTGCTTGACCAGAAATCACTACGTGATTCTGTGTTTGAAAATCGTGGTTCATTGTACGAACCATATGCAGCAGGGTCATTCAAGTATAGCTTTGTTTACCACTATACCACAGTTTTAAGACTCACTTAACCTGATCTTACTGTTTCTGAATGACGGAAAACAGCACGAAACCGGTTGTGGCGTGTGAGTGCTGGGAATATGAGCACCGCAACATATAAACGTCATTTTGTGCATCTTTATTAGACACTAACGATATATATTTATGCAGTATCCGTTTTTATTCTTTACCATAAGGCATTTTTAACATGATAAAATATTGCTTTCCTGGTGTATATGGGTACATCTTCCAACTCAAAATTATTAATAATCATAATAAATTAAACATTGATGAAGTCCTGAACTAATCAGTAGGCAAACAAACCCCGTTTTACTACCTATGTTATTTGTAATTCGCATATTATTCTGTGGTTTTTGTAAAGCTATGTGCTTTTTAGACCATTAAACTGAATTGAATTGAATTGAATAATATTTGCAAACTAATGTGAAGAATTCAGTGGTTACAATATGAACATTGTGTGCATTCATTTGTTCGTAATAATGTCCCGTGTGGCACGGAGAACGACTGATAGTATGCTACCAAATTCTGTTTGTTTCGAATTAGAACAATAACATAATTTGGCACAAATAAAGTGGGAGAAACGTCGCAATGCTAGACAATTCACCTTTCCTGAAAGCAAGTCAGGCCATTGTAGAATGTTAATGGTGCGATGTGACCGCATCTGCGAAAGTATATAATCACATCTTTGTGCAACCGAATGCACTAAACTCTACGCCACGCAATGCTGCTAGCATATTCGATTGTTCTCATCGCGCTAGCTGCAAATGGAATTTTAGGTAAGAGCGCTTTGTAAAACGAATATTTTGATGAGATGTATAAACTTAACACATTCACACTGCATCAAACATTTTTGTGTACTTTGTATATCATTCGTTGTATTCTTTTAACATCTGTCTTGAGCTGAAATTTCGAACGTTTTTGAAAATAGCTTTATACCTATTCTTCTTCATCTTCGTCGTCGTCTTCTTTTACTTACTCTCTATCGACAAACATCATGAACGCGATCGATTTCAAAATGGGCCCATATTCCTAGTTTGTTAGTGCGTACTATTCTATAGAATCTGTTGTTTTTTACGTCCCATCATTACCCATATTTTAGGATTTAACTTTTGACAGTTAAGCATTCGGTACATGATGTGCACGGATGACCTTGTTTATTCGTTGCAATTACTAACGTGGAATGGTATGAATATTCCGTTTGCCCTTTGGAATTATGAAAGAATGCAATTTACGATGCTAATCTTGACAAATCGCAAACGTGAGAGTTAAAAGCCAAATCAAACCGAGCACAATATTCCTCGTCAAGTTGCTTATACTAATTTACATTTAAGTTAATATAAATGTGAATGCAAAACGAAAAGTGCAAAATAGATAATACGGAAAAGTTCTTGATGACAGCGCTCAAACGATAAATGAGTGGGTGTTTATGCTTATAGCCATGAATCAATTGATATAAATGTTGAATTTTCGCTTAACTAAGTTTTAACAACAAGGAATTGCCGAATTCCGATTTGATTACTTGTGTTGTTGGATAGCAATGCAACAATCATTGTGAAAAATGTATTTCTATGTTCCTTTCGCTAACAATTTTCGATCGTTTTCCTCGTAGGTGTAAAAGATGTCCCCCTAAATATTTAATATATGCTCAACTTACCAGATCACACACTATTATTGAATCATATATTTCGAATGCAAATATATTTAAAGCAATGTGTTGCTCACATCCCCATCCCTTACACACCACTACCGGTTTCTGGCTGTTTGCCGTCGTCAGGTGGAGACAGTAAGATCAGGTTCAGTGAGCGTTGAAACAGTGGATTAAAGGTAAACAAGGTTATACTTGTATGCCAACTGTTATATAGGGTTCGTACAGCGAACCACGATGTTCAGACACAGAATCACAAAGTGATTCTTGGTCAAGCACTCGAGGCGCTTATGGATGACCAAAGTAAATATATTTAATTTGTAGTAACTTGCAGTCACATTTTCATGATATATTACGTATGATGGTAAAACTAAGCATTAACTGTGAATCATGAAAAATATTAATTTCTCCCTCAATTAACGCTCTTTCAGGAACTAACAAATTTCAAAATTTAGGTAAGTTAATAAATTTGGTCGGATCAATTCATGTTTACGATTCAAAGACCGTACTCATGGTGACAATGAAAATACATTCTACTTGTTAAGCAACGAGTAGCCAAAATATAAAATCTTTCACTAATTTTCATCTCAGATGTATTTTTAATTAACACACCGTTTAAATAAAGCTGTTTGTTTTTAAACTGCAAAAGTCTACTCCTAATTTCATTAAATTTATCTAATAGAGTTTATTAAGAAATCTTTTGTGTAACATACCAGAATAATTTATTGCGTTATAAAATATATTTTATTTCATTTTATTTCACCTCAATATCCGTTATACAGGATTCAAGATTTCTGCCAGGAAAGGGGTTTCACCGGATGAAAATAACTGGGACAAATATATCAAATTAACATATCTAGAGACTGCGAGGAACCGTAAATTGTGTGACTTGGTGAGTAAATGCATTTAATACATGGACAGTTTCATTCACCTATGCTGTACGAATAATACATTCATTAAAACTTGAAATTAGTTTTGATTGCAGTGAAATGAAAAAAAATATTTCATATCGTATAGAGATTGCAGTTTCAACTGCTTACAGTCCGACACCATCGATGGCGATGTCATAAATGTAGTAAATACTGTTTAGTATTAAACTTACTTATCACAATCTTGAGTAAATATCGCATTAATTAGCGCTACATTTGTCTTAATATTACTCTCGTCAATAAAAGTCAGAAGATTGTGTCTAACGCAGATCACGCCGCCGGCATGCAGCTGAAGCCGATCGACTGAGTTCTGCCTATCGCTGTAAACGGTATAGGAGAGATTGCCACTCCCGAATCGGACCCTTTAGTCATTCTAAATGCTGCTGAGCATGAAACCTCCATATGATTGTGATGTACATCCATGGTCGACAACCACCAACGGAGGCCAACAACAACATGCCTATTACAGTGATAGAAATTTTCCCAGGACAAATGAGAGTTGAGTATTTTATGAACTCCTAGAATCAGAAAACGTTCGAGAGAAAACTTGATGTCTTCTTCCCGGTTAACCCATGTATAAAAACTATACACTTAGTACCCATAGATTTACATCTATCACTCCACTATGCAAACAAAAACAAATCCAGCCCCATGGATTTTACTAGATTTTTATAATCTTCATTAAGCAACCCGATCGCGTTTTTGCCACATACATTGAGTGTTTTTTTCCATATTTTTCTGTGGTTCCTGTAAAGACAAATGCGTTTAGACCATTCAAATTGAATTAAAAAGAGTATATTTCAACCGAGCGCTATTAAAATATATGTGAAGATTGAAGTCCCATTAAAACACCATCTAAAAGCTTAAACAGAGGAAGCTTCTCAAAAGGTGAAAATTTGTGTAGCGACGTGGGATTACCACGGCATTTTTTGCAAGCAGGTCGTCGTGTTTGAGTGACACGGGAAACGAGGGAATCAGTAACGTGAAAGAATTTGAAATGAAAATTTAAAGTTACTTTTAATGCAACGATTTAAAACAAAGACAAATACTTTATTCTCAATGCACATAAGAGTCACCAAACCAAACGACTCGCAATATATTGATGGCTCGGTCGATCGTCGTCAGTTGCACGCTGGTGGCTTGATCTACGTTCAGCAGCCATGAGCTGTATCTGCTCCTCCCCATCTTGCAGACTGCGCATTACACAATGCCTCCATTGTGAGCGGACAAGAGCAAGTTCTTTACAACTCGCGGGGTCAATGTTAAGAGCTTTCATATTTCATTTGTAAACGTCTTTGTACAGCAAGTGCGGTTTGCTCAATGGTCGGCTTCCCGATTGCAACTCACCATAGAGTAGATCTTACGAAATACGACCATGTTTCATTCTATAGACGTGGGCAAGCCACCACAGGCGGCGCTCTCTTAGTAGGGTGAGCATGCTCTGTAGACCAGCTTTTGAAAGCATTTAAGCATTAGTCATAAACTACTTATTAATCAAAATCTGACTTTAAGTAAAAAAAGCGTTTGTCACTCTGTCCATCCACGATATGTTCAAGATACGACGGATGGAAAGCATTCAGCTTCCGTTCGTGTCTTGCGTGTGTGGTTCAAGTTTCGCAGCCTTACAGTAAAGCATTTATTACGCTGTATACCATTTTGTTTGTATTTACAGTCGGCTTGCGGTTGCCCCAAACACGAGAGTTCAATCGGGACAAAATGACAGCTGCTCTGCCAATCCGCTTATCAATCTCCGTGTCTTGTGAGAGGTGATCCGCAATGGTTGAAACAATATATGTGAAATGATGTACGATTCAAGTTGTCAGTTTCCAACAGTGATGATCGGAGGCGATAAAATCCCTTGAACAAGGACTTTGGTCATGCTTATGCAGAATGTTAGCCCAAAGTCTTTGCATGCCGACGAAGAACAGTCCATTAGCGACTTGAGGTGTTTTTAGGAGTGAGCAATAATTGCCGCATTATCTGTGAACAGCAGGTCACGGATTAGCACATTTCGGGCCTTGATTTGTGCACTCAACCTGTTCAGGTTGAAAAGCTTGCCATCACTTCGCGTGTGCAGGTAATTGCCTTCTGTTCTCGTCTAAAAGCGTGCTTCAGAAGCAGAGCAAAGAAAATAACGAAAAGCGTGCCAGCACTGAAGAATCAAATGGTAAGGAGGTTGTAATAATGCTGCTCTACAGCATTTGATGAGCTCATGTGGAATTCCCTCGTCACCAAGGGCCTTCCTATTGGCTAAGCGGTCGATTGCCCTATTGAGCTCATCAAGAGTAGGGGGAGTATCTGTATATTCAATAGTCGGCAACCGCTCGACATTTTCAAGTACATGCGGTAAAACCGTACTGTCCATAGAGTAAAGAGACTAGAAGTGCTCTACCCATCTTTCCATCTGCTGAGTTTTGAAGACAAACGGGTTACCAAATACAGACTTAATGGTAGCCGTTTTAAGTTTGTTTGGACCAATGGCTCTCTTGGTCCCATCATACATAGAGTGAAAATTTCCAGTATCCGCAGCATTTTGGATACTGAGGCTAATTTCCGTCCAATAGTCATTTGCACATCGTCTTGTAGTCTTTTGGACCTTATTTCTAGCTGCTCTTAAAAATCGTACATTTTCATCCGTTGGCATACCTTTGAACATCATGAATACTGACCGTTTCTTATCCAAGACAGCAGTTATCTCACAAGATTTTGCTTCGGACCAGTCGTTCGTTCGAACTTTCTTTGGACCGTAAGTGGAAAATGCGAGACGGCAAATGCAGCTTTTTAGCGAGTTCGTGTTTTCTGAAGACTGAAGTGTGCACTTTTTTAAAAGGCGTGTTAAGTTCATTGGTTTTACACACTCCGAACCTTCCGAGACGGTTTGCCACGACTCGTAACCTGCACCAACTCTGTATTGAAATCACCCAATACCACTACACTGTTTTTGTGGCACGTTTTTGAGGACTGTTGCGAGGTTATGATAAAAGCGTCTTTTGCAGCGGGCGTCGCAGAGAGCGAAACGTTGACCAACGTAATGTTACCAGTAATACAATTCAGATTTATAGTCCAAATCCATTCGCTCCCGCCGCTGCTTGGTTATGCTGCATTAATTTGGATATTTCGGACGGCAAACTCAACTCCATGCAACCGAAGCTCATCATAACCCATTCTGTTCCAAAAATTGTGTAATTATTTTTTGATAGCGTATCAGCGTATGGTCATCGCGTCTCTTACAGGGCAGTCACGACGACTTTCAACCTATTTAGCCCATTGTTAATCAAAGCTGATTTTCTTACACCCTTCATATTTGAGACGTAGTTATGAAATTCGGTGAGGATGGACCGAACGTTCCATGTTCCCAGTTTAAGAGCTGACTTTTGTTGTTTAGTAATTCGTTTCGCTGGTGCGGAAATATACAGTCTGCTTTTAGGTTGATTCCTAATCCCCATTCTTCGGATGAGGATAGCAGACATTGACGAGACGGAAGCTCATTGACTGGGAGCCGCCCAGCTTGAAACGGGTTGTAGCCATCAAATTAGACTTGAAAATGTATCCCACCATCGGAATCAGCCCCAATCGCTGAGTTCTACGCAAGTATAGAGCCATATATTTTAACCGGTATCTGTTGCTACCCGTGTTATTAGCCATAAAAGCGGAATAAAATGTCCACTCCATTGGTGCCTTGAGAGTTATGGTGGGGCATTACAATGCAGAGAACTAGCTATTGCCCATGCAGCAAGTGTTTCCTCTAAACTACACTACTGGAACCAAAAAACACCTAGGCTGATACGTTTGGACAACGATGCCGTCACAGGAGTTTTCAGGATGAAGTTGAATACAACTTCGGATTTCTTAACGGGACTCCGGCTCCAGAAGTTGCCTCGAGGTTGACGCCTAAATCCTTGTACTTGATTGGATGTAGCCACACTTTAGTGGAGGTTTAAGGTAAGGGTTTTCCTTCCTTTAGGTGGATCGCCTTCAAGAACTTACGAGATCCACCTGCCCGAAGCAAGCTGGTTTTGAGGCACCAGTTAGCCGCATTCGCCCTTTCTTCTGTCAGTAGAAGCAATTCGACCGTATCACACAGGACCACATATGAAAGCCAGAAGCTGGACTTGTTTGTCAGAGGCTATATGAGACGCGCGCCATTAGAGTGATTTTGGAATTGGGAGCTTATCCTAAGAAGCGCTCCGGCCGTGACAACCTTGAAACCAGCGAAGAGAGTATAAACAGCTTATTTAGAAATTGAAACAATTGATGATATATATAAACTGGAATGTATTTAAGTCAAGTTGAGAGAAGTAAATAAACGATAGCTGGAACAAAATAAAAACATTTTGAATAAAAGTGTAAAGCTTAATTTGAAAACCCTGCAAATGAATTCGCTTTGGCCAGCGTAAATTTATTGAAATCTGCTACATCAACATTATCTAATAAAGAGTTGAATTCGAAAAAGGTTGTAGCATCACGCATCACTCAGTGCTACAAAGCACTTCTACAACGAATCTGTACATCGTATACAAATCAATACAATGGAGCATATGTCTCCGCAAAAAGAGCATTAAGTTATTCATTGCTTATGCGCTCATATCGTTTGTGTGAGCATGTTCGGCCTTCTCAGTTATTGGTTCATAGCTGAAACACACGATGATTCCATAATCCATGTGGTTTTTACAAAACACAAACGAGCGATGTGGAAGTTACAATACATCTTACAACGTTCAAAGCGATATAATAATCCCGAACGATCACTACTCAATCACCACTGGTTTGTTGTCAACGTGATACCCTTGCTCAAGCTACACCCTGTATTCCCTAGCTGGACGCTGAATCTTGACACTGTCTCAAAAAAAGAGTGAGGTCAACAAAGTGAAATTTGATGGTTGTTTTACAGAGATTATTGTACCTCGGATGCAGCATAAGTGGAAGCAAAATTCCTGGATCAAACACGTCACAAAACGAATCTTTCATAATATGATCGTTTTCCAATTTATGAACATATGACAGGGCGTAGGTGATGCCTTCGGAGTAGCGTTAACATTCTTTGTGTCGTGATGTCTCCTCGTTTGTGCGTAAATCGTTCGCCTTTTACTAAAACTATCATTGGGAGGTGCAACATGACTAATCTTCAAAAACATTTCTGAATAATATTCTGTTTCCCTCTGTGATATAATAAAGAGACACCCGATCCTCCGAAAGAGAACATCATTAAGGTTTTTGGTCTTATACTTTGATAGTCAAAGAAGTAAATGAATGCATTTTGGGATGAACTTGGCACAATCACAACAAAGAGCTCGCCAATCTCAATTAGCTTTTTGTCCTACCTTCAGATCGTATACACCATCACCCATAGTGATCCGCTATATGGAGAAGCAAACACCGGATGCATGCAAGAACCTTACGGTCAAGCTGTGAGCGCCAACACAGAAATAATTCTGCTGTTTGACATAGCACGCTTCACGTTGGACGAGACAAAGAAAAAAGCGTGTTTTGAAAACATTGCGGCTGAAATCCTGAATTTATTAGGATACAAAGACGAACAAAGAGATTTGCTTCAAGTGAAAGGTGAGTGAGCTGTATTATTTGTTTTTCTTGTGGATGTTATTGAAGGCAACCATTGAGAATATACTCACTATTCTGAGCTACATTGGTATGAAATTATAGCTATGCATTGTATTAACGCTAGATTTAAAATTTATGATGGAGGAAAAAGAATTTGCCTTTACAATAGCCAAAGAGTCGAAAACTAGATACAAAATATACGCCATTTAGTAATAGCAATTTGCCCACATAACTACAGAAAAGCAGAGAAATGATTTGTCAAAAGGTAGAGACAAGATCGAGGTCAGTTCGTACATTCTCGCTAAGTTCCGATTTGATTAAAGCTGAAACACATGGACATGTAGTGAATTCCAATCAAAACATAGTCGCCGAATTAAAAAAACCTTTGGAGTGGGGTATTTCCCAAACACAGCCATGACCTACGATGTTTCACGCTGTTCGAAGTTAGAATAAGTTGTCAAAAGGGTGTGAAACAATAGTGAAGTCTTTATATACAAGGATAAGATCGCCTCGCATTATACTTTGTAAAAGAGTCCTAAGGCACAGTCGTCCGGGGGCTCAAAGTATACCATATTTTGAAAACCGTAGACAAACTTAGACGTTCGATGATAAGCGGTGCAGAAATCAAATATCATTTTAGAGACATGGTGTTACAAGATAGTAAATTCTATTAAGCAGTAGTATATACTTTTTGAGTCAGGGAGTTCAAGTTTGCGATACATGCGCGATGGTTGGAATTATGCAGTTTTCTATGATTGTGAGGAGTTTGACGCGAAAATATTCTGAACATACATTGCAGCATACCCAAAAGCACGGAAGCACGCTTTTAATTGACCATATAATGCATATAATGCATATAATGTTCTTCAGACTGCCGCATATCCACAATCTAATATCCATTTCCCACTCGGTCCAGCCTAACGTTTTCTGTCCAACGTGATCTGTGTGTTGTAGACCATTTTTCAAACTACCACAAATTCAGTCACCTTGGACCTTTTTTCAATTACGCAACCCGGGCTCTGGCATCCGAGCCGGTACGAGTAAGATAAGATGTCATCGCGGCCGATCTGTTCTTCGATGAACTTGCGAAGATTAAACGGCCGTTTGATTTCAGACGACCAGTTGTACAATGCATTAAACACGTTTTGGAGAAGAAAACCATCATCGATGCTGCTGATTCCCCTCATTTTTATGTCATAAGCCAATGGAATAATCTTGCTGTCTTTTGGTGTTGATAAATCTTTCACACAAATCAAAAACAGTATTTATCCAGGTAACGAACCTTGCTAAACACCGATAGTGACATTGATTTACTTCAACAATAGACCATCCACGAGAAATCTAGTTTATCGATTGCTGAGGTAGTTTCGTAATCATTCGTACAGTTTCTCAACAACACCATGTTTCTCTAGCTTGTTCAAGAATACATTATGCTCGACTATATCGAAGGCTTTAAGTATGTCCAGATAACATGTATGAATATGGACATCTGCGAATACAACACCGGATCCAATCGTTCAAGCTCCTCCACAATTTAATCAGGCAATAGTAATTTTTACGAAATCCGGCCAGAATAACCGTTTTTAGAATATGATTTTCCGCGCTAAAGGGAACTGAAATACAAGTAATGCTTCTCGGTTGCTTCTATCATTTCAGTCGCGTCACACGGCGAACGATTGGCAAGTAAGTTGCTTTTATGGTAACACTATACTTGGTGTGCACGTATTTAACCAAGAGTTGCTTTCCAGTGGTTTTCGATTCTGTGTTTATTTATCGTTGCAGAATCATTAACGTGTAACTTTACTATGCCTAGGCTCCATTTAAAAAGATACTGTAGGCGAAGCAAGTCCACCCATGACAGTAACAACTGACCTCCACATAAACGATGACGTTTCATTTCCCCTGAATCAGCAACCTAGTCGTTAATGGCCTGAATGCACAAATCAGACATTTGTCCGATCAATTATTCTCATCTCTGTGTCTATCTAACATTGTGAACATTATGTGAATAAATACCGCCCCTGCACGCACACCTTGCATTCTGTGCTACCTCACACATTAAACACCCCTTGCTTTGTTCGACATACCGGGAAAACCAACTGTCTCTTCCCCATCTCCCAAACCAGAACACACCACAACGATTAGCAACGAGATATTCAAGATCACAACAACTGGTAACTAGTGATTTAACATGAAAACATGAGTTCTGTTAAATAGCATTTACAAAAGAATCTTCCACCATTATATAATTACTTGTGTTGCTCAAAGCAGAGATTGAGATACCGGCAAGCGAAACGTTTCGTGAGCCGGAAGATTAGAAACGTTCAAGATACTCAAAACAGTTTAAACTCACATACTGCAAAACAGTGTGTTTCGTTTCCGGCTAACCACTAACGAAGACAGCGGACAAAATAAAATACCGTTGAGATCTAACCCAGCCTTACAAACAAATGAAAAACAACGTTTGATTGTCATTTATTATTTCCATTCATTCAAGTGGGGTATAAAGGCCGGAAGCGATAGCTGGCGAACATCTGGCAAATTATCCCATAATTTCCATTTCCTCAGCGTTTCACACCCATTTGAACATTACTCCCGATTCATCCCTGAGATAAGCCTATCCAACGCTAAATACGTTCACCCATGAGTCCCACAACACAAGAGAAGCCGATTGGTCAAACGCGTTTACCACGCAGTAGACAAATAAGAAACGCCAACTTTATATAGTCAAAACAAACAACCACAACACTGACCCTCAAACGTCTGTCCCGGTTGTCACTTTGATCTGATTTGTCAGCCGATTTCGTGGCAGCCGGGACACTTCAAGCCCTCACCACACATGACTAGTTTGACCGACATTGACGGATTGCATATCGTTCTATTGCGACTGACGTTGCCTATCTTCTCATACTTCCGAAGATGTTCTAGCTCGAACTGTTCTTATGCTATCCTTCCGAAACCCGAATTATTACGAGTTCAAAATTTTCGCCGTCGGTATTTCCGACGTTTCCTGCTCTTGTGTTATGCTGGAAGATGATGTTCTGCGTATCATTCATCGCGAATACAATTCGAACCTTCACAATACCATCGCTTTGTACAGTTCAAATAGGAGTAATAGCAGTAAAGTCTCAATTTAAATCCTCTCTATTGTTGACCAAATAATTTGCTAGTTTCTACTGTTCTTCTGACTAACGATTTGCATTATTCTGGGTGAGAAATAGTAGCAATTTTCGGTTATAGCAGGTCTTGGGTAACGTTTTGCTTCGGACACAGGGAACTAATAGCATTCCATTTACCACTACGAGTGACGGAGTAGCTGTGTATTACCACGAGCATCATCGCTGCACCATGGATTATGATATACGGTCTGAGCTGGAGGATACCATGTGGTGTAGCTTGCGCGGAGAGAACTGCATCCTCGGTGTAATCTATTGTTCATTCACCTCATCTGACGCCCAGAACAAAATGTTGCTAGAAATAATGCGTAACACTGGAAAGCTGAGCAGTCCGTGTATGCTTTTTGTGGAAAAGCTTCCCGCTGAGCTAAAGTTACAATCTTTTATGTTGAATAATACTGTGTAGGCCCCAGTTTACTGAAACCCATAATGATTACTTCTTACGTACACACTTGGAAAAACAAATATACCCAAACATATATTTCCCGTCGAGATTTCCTCCCTTCATGCCACAATCGGAATTACTTTTCCTCCTCCCTCGACTCACATGAAAGCAAACATTAAAGTAACGATTTGTTTGACTTTCATACATATATCATATGGTACTGTGCACAGCTATTTGCTTTTTTCCCCTTGAATGTTGATTTTTGAAGTGGCCCATAGTAAGCCTTGGGAGCGTCCAGTCCAGTAGGCATGACCAGGATGAGTGGTCAATTTGTTCATATAAATGTAATACAGGTAAGCACGGTCAAGGTCGGTTGTTATTGTGGCTCACATGCGTAAAAGTGCATAGATAATGGAGTTAAGGTTGAATAGTGTTTGAGCAATCAAATTAAATATTAGTTATAAGACGAATATTAGATAATTCTTTAGAAAAAGCGAAGCGTACCCAAAATCCACTATAAACGTTTGCACTCAGAAACCGATTCCAATCACTAACAACTGTCTTTTGATTTAGCTGATAAATTTTTCACAATACGCCGATTGTGTTCAGCCCAGTTCATATAGTTGATAGATTGATAAGGGACGCTTACAAAACTAGTTGAACATTGTGCATATGACACCTTTACTACTAAGTGTATCAAGTGAGAGAACACCGTGACCGATTAATTTCAGGATACGAACTTCAATGTCAAATCGAAATCCCTGCGGTTGAATCATCCATGAACGACGCCGGTCTAATAGAGCTGGAACTGAGGCAAGATGTGAGTCACGCTATGCCTTAGCTTTAAAGTTGATGTTAATTTATTTACTTTTAATAATTTTTTTAGCTATTTATTGCCCGCTTAATAATTTGTGGTTAGGTCGTTTAATTGAATGATATTGCTGTTAAATGTATATTCAACAAAACAAGTTGCACTTGTATGACATTGTTAGATATGGTTTGTACGAGCAACCTGCTCAATCACGTGTCCGTACACATGTAGATAGGGTTTAAACTCATGTTTCTGCCAAAAATACTCATTTACATGCATTTCCATCACATACCCAACAAGTTTTGGGAATTTAGGTTAGTTTGTGCATTCGAAATCAGAGCGGTCACCTGTAAGACATGCATCGAAATACTTACAAATCAATTTGAGAAGAAATCAAACCTGAAAAGGTCTGCCGCAAGAACGCCTTGTAGATCATTAAGGCATGTTGGTTCGGGTGGTGTAATATTTTAATCGAATTATTCGATACTCAATTTATTGAACGCGGCTTCTTTAACGAAATATCTTCCAGTCGCCAAGACTTAAGATTCAGCTGAAATTATCATCGAGTTATACAGACTCATTCCAAGTTGAAGATTACTAAATATTACAGACGATATTCAAGCTCGATTCACTACATCAGCAGTCAGTGTTTACCTTTTGAAACAGGCTTTCAATTGATCAGATTCAAGTTTGTCTAGGATCGGGTAGGTATTTAAATTTACCACTTACTTGAATGTGTATTGCCAAGGTATAGTCATGATGCCGAGCGAAGTATTTTACCTTTCTTATAATTCACCCATATTGACTGCTCGTTCAAGATTCTAGCGTCGACCATCTTCAACAAAATTGAGCACTAGTGTAGCGACGAGCTAGAAATGAAACTTGCTCATTGTTATGTTTGTGTGTTGCTGTCCCAGCCGTGCTTAATCTCGTGTACTGGGAGAATGAACGAATGAATATCACAATGGCTATAGACCAAACAATAATCACATTATGAGTGAGCAATTAATATTGATTGAGGAATAATCGATGCGTGATTGATGATCGATTCGTCATACGTGATGCGACGCACGTTCGCTGCACCTCAATTTTCCGTAGACAGTTAACACAGATTTTGCACAGGGTCACGCATGCGTTGCGACCTTCTTAGTGGTTCTTATGCGTTCGCAATAGGCTCGGGTGACTCCACGGTGCCTTGAGATTCACCCCACGGCAGAGCAAACGTGTCCAGCAATACCTATAAGGATATTTCGGTATTTTCAGCGCCCACAAAGTGAGACGGCTTACCAGTCTCTAATCTAAGACTCAGCGTTAGCTGATCTTGTTTTAGGTAACTTCCTGTAGTGATTGATTATTTTTTATGCTATCAATTAGATGAAACTTATTATTACTACATGACAGTAGAAGCCCAAAGGATCCCTCGTACGGATTCATTATACTCATTCACAACTCTTGCTTTAATTCATGTTTGATTCGAGATTTACGCAACTGTTCATAGTACGTTTACGATTACTTTTTGGTAGATTCCTTATTTACCTAAGTACAAAATTCCTTGACGATTTTGGATTTTTTGGTAATGGTTATATGACAGTTAAGATATACGCGCTTACTACCTGTGGAATGCTGTTCCTGATAAACAAATCCCATATGGCTTTCCTTCTTTATTAGGAATAAGCCGTGAGACAGATTTATCCCCCAAGTCACACGGTGATAGTCTGTCTCAATAATTTTTCGGACACTCGTCTGTATGGCAAGAAATTAGTGCTAAGCATATTTGTTCTAAAACACACAACGGCTAGCTGGATACCGCGAAACTAGGTTGGATAGGCACACGCTTTCGACATACAGACCGTTGCGATCCAATATTTATACGTAGATCGGTTTACCATTCCATTGTTATAAAACGAATCTGGTTTTAAAAACTTATATTAAAAATTGATATTATTATAATTCTGTTTTTATAGCTTCAAAACTACTGGTTATCAAACTTGTTTCCTGGCAAACTGTTACCAGATATACAATTCATAAATTTCACTGACGACGCTTGGGTGGGAGATTTCGCCTACTTCTACTTATTCTTTGACGAACAAGCAGTTGCAGAGCTCGAGCAAGCGAAGGGTGAGGAATTGTGGTTTACCATGTCAGATCGGCGAACGAGAGATACGAAAGCTTGGCCAATCCCGGATGGAAAATCTTACATTAAACAGTTCTATGGTAAGATCGATAGCAATACGGTTTAATCGGGAAAACAATGTAGTAGCATAGATGAATATTAAAAAAAATATTGGAACAACGCGGATAAATCATTTGATATATGTGAATAGCATCCAATTTGTGTCGATAAAAGTGAAAATACCGATCAAAGCCATTGCAGTTTAGAAAGATCGGTGAATGAACCTAGTGAATTTTATCGGAGCTATGTATGCTATATTTACATCCATCACACAAACTTGGCTTAGGTATTTTAAAGATCCACGAGATAAAACGTATTGTTTCAAGCGAAGTATTGAAGTTCGAGTCACCCAGGAACACCTAAAAGCTTCAATGGAAAAAAATCAGAAAATTATCGACATTTGATTCGTATAAAAAGCATTAATGAAGTATCAAAGATACTGCCATGTTTAAAGTGAATCCCAATTGTTAATCCAAAGCTCAGTTCAAGCAGAATACGATCTAGACTTGCAACACAACTTAATCTCATAGATACAATGAACGGGTTCAAGCGAAGTGTTATGAAGAAGGAAGTAGAAGTCAAGAAATTTGGAAGGAACAAAAACTGGCGGTTAGAAAAAGTTTTGGGTTTCACTGCTCATCCAAGACAGGTCCATAGCTTCTTCCATTTTCCACAAGATAGAACAGCGACGAGAGAGAACGAAAATAAGCTCACTATCAAGCGAGCCAACGGCTCATATGAAAATGATTATCCGGAAAGATTAGCGAAACGCCGATTGGCGAGGGTAAAATACCCGTCAGAAATAGCAGAGAAAAATTGGCGAGATACAGTTTGCATACCATATGTCAAAGACACTTCTGAAGCGATAAGTAAAATCTTGAACCTGACGAACCATGTGTAAAATATAAGAAAGGGAAAACTATCCGTTCGGCTCTGATACACTTTAAGGATACGACACATTTATCCAGCGTTACGAACAGCATTTACAAAATCAAATGATAGGGCAGTCCTGGTGCTTACATAGAATACACTTCCAGCGAACTTCAGACTAGAACCGGAGAACGCCGTAAACGTGTAAAAAGATAGTTACAGGATACTAGAGAATATCAATCGCTTATTCGTGATGCAGCTCTGGCGGAACACGTTGTAGATAGAGACCACAACTTTGACCTAGACATTGTAGAAGTGTTAAGACGCGGTATTAAACCGTATGGCGAACGCCTACATACTGATGCGGTCGAAATGGCTAAGGCGGGTCTGTTGGCATTCAGTAAGGCGGATGTGGCACAAATGTCCACAATCTGGAGCTCAACAGTGATGCGTACGTAGATGGTTCATATTCATCCTATGACTAATCGTTGATCAGCTTTTTTTCTTTCCCTTCTACAGTTTGTCGAACTTAACCGCATTAGTTATGTACTTTTACGCATGTTGGCCACTGTGTCAACCGACATTAACCGTTTTCACTTGTATTAGATTGATGTGCATACACACCGTAGTAGCCAAATCAACCACTGATCCTGGCCATGATTACGTGACATGATACTCCCTAGACTTTGGTTAAGCTGTTTTGCGGTGAAGCAGAAAGAAAGGTGGTGGGTTGACTGCTACTTAGCTATGTTCTCTGACCTGACTATCACCTTTTGCCTGACGAGCCAATGAAACGTTATCCCAAACTTGCTCTAACCGATTGTACTGATATTTCCTTGCATAAATGCTACAGCATTTCTACCCAGAATGTGCATAGCTCATTGTATCGTTTGATCCTTACCTTATCAACACATCCATGAACTTCTATCGTTTGCCTTTTTATGCATTTATGCATTTATGAGCAAATTTATTTTTGATGACAAACTTATTATAATTTTCTACATTCTGAATTCAATGGACAGCGTTGAACCCAGCTAATGTGGCAACCGCAGCTAAACGTAAGTCGCTGCTAATGTTTTCAACCGATTTTTATCAAAATCGCACCCATTCTCGATGTGACTTGTTAACAAAATTTCGTTTATAGACGGAATTGTCACGATATCGCACGCTTGCACCGGATGGTTTCGCAAAGAATTGCTAGGTAACGTCAATTTTTATGAACTCCACTAACTCAAACGATGTTTTGCTGATAAGTTATTATTATAAGTTCTTAAATTCAAAATGTTATTACTCGATTGATAAGGTGTATGGCAGGGAAAAATAATATCAGAGATGAGAAATTCTCAAATATTTGAGGTTGCTTAAAATATGCCATGAAAAGTAAAGAATGCTACTTCCAGATCGTTAAATTATGTAGATTTTCTTGTGATGGGAGAACGCAAGAAAAGACAGCAAATTCTTACAATGATTAAACAATAGAACACCACAATCTTCTTTTGAATTCGAAAAGCAATCTGTGTTTGTGTTTTCAAACATCGTGCGTTGATAAATTAATTCAATTTACCTAAAATGCTGAGGTACAAATTATTCATAATAATGCTTGAGCTTCGAAATGAAGCAAGAGAAAATGATACAGTGAAATTAGTGTTTGGTACAAATAATTGGTAGGCGAAAAACGTAAATTCACATGCCTTTCAACTAAAATAGATAAAATTATCAGTATCTATTCCACATTACTTAGCTGGAGAAGGGCAGATACATCTCTTGGCTGCTGAACGCAGATCACGCCGCCGGCGTGCAACTGACGCCGATCGACTAAGTTCTGCCTATCGCTGTGAACGGTATAGGAAAGATTGCCACTCCTGAATCGGACTGTTTAGTCATTCTAAATGCTGCGGAGCATGAAACCACCATGTGCTTCTGATTAACATTCATGGTCGACACCCACCGAAGGAGGCCATCAACAACAGCAGCAGCAACAACAACAACATCAGTATCTATTCAACTTGAGCATTCTCACAAGAAAGTAATCAATTAATCATGAATGCCATCAGAACCTTGCGCGATATTTATTAAATCAGGCTGCTATTCATAAATCAAAACTTTCATTTTCATACTGTCACCAAGATATGAATGCATTGCACCACATAACCAATTTTCTTAATTTTGAGTGGAGGATTGACACATATATGTAAACGTTATAGATAAAATTTATTTACATTGAGAAAAATTATTTCAGGAATCACTGTGGACGGTCCGCTGATGAAGAATGAAATCCCGCTGGAGCAATCCTGGAACGTTTTTAATCAATATAAAACGTCGCACGTGGTCACACATACGAAAGAAATGGTAGGTTGGTAATACTCGTATCACATCAAAGCGTTTCAGCTTTGTGAATTCAAAATTTTGGTTTACATATTAATGAACCATGCGAAGCACTATTTACGTAGGATCAAATGTGAAATATTATTTGAAAATTATTTTGTTTGATCAATGATTAAATCCCTTTGGGCAAAAGTTTTACTTGCAGCACGCGTGATTTTCTTACCTCCTTGCAATCTTTTAAGAGAAAGATTGGTTCGCATTGAAATAGGGAATTCAATCTATTTTCATTTACCCAACATTCTCAATTGCATACATTTCCATCACATCACCATTTTTCACGTAATTTATTATTGTTGTCCCGGTTGGTTGCAAGTGTGGTTTTCGCTTATGTACATTAAAATAATGGGTCACAGAGAAGGAGACATCAGCACCTTGCTGTGTAGAGACATGTTTTCATTTACTGCACAAGTTACTAGTCTGTAATCGCCATTTTCCCCAAATATTGATTTTTATTCTTTTTAATGCTGGGGGTCGGGATTAAGCACATTTCTCTAAATGTGAGAACGCATGGTGGCATTTTAAACATTGGTCGTTGTATTTAAAATCCAACTTCAATCTGCTTTGCTCTAGTGCCGCCAAGGCAGGCAAAAACAATTGTTTTCTTTAGATGGATGGACTAGTTGAGATAGGTTGAAATCGACTATTAAACTCAGGATGTGCCCCAATCAGAAATGCTCACATCATTTCCTATTGGGTGAATATATCTCTGATTTTACTTAAAGTGTTGAATAGAGGGTTTCCGTTCAAAGTATAATGACTGGGTATGTGCGTGCATTATCATGGATATGAGGCTAGAAGTGGGAACTAATTATTCTACGCGTCACCTCTAGTTTTCTATTGCGTACGAAAATACACATCAATAGAACTTCCCACATGGCTTTTCACCATGATTATTTTTCTGAAGTTGTTTAGTATGAGTCTCGATTCGATGTTTATATTTATAGGTAGATGGGATGATGATGATGAGTTGATTCACAGAGATTTCGGTGATTCTTTCTTACTTCCCATGCCTTCATTATCGAATCATGTAAATGAAATACGAGAACAACTTTTGATCAATAACACTACACTAAAACTTTTAGACAATAAGGAATTATCAAAATCAATGGTATGCGGGTATGATATGATGCGCTCTAAGACAGCGGTTAATTCATGCGCCTTGTAATCAGTAGACCAGGTCGAAAATCACACCATCGTTGTGAATTTTGGGAAAACGTGCTTACCCTCCACCCTCAGGTGTATGTGAGGGAACAACAATAATTGCAAGAGCGTTGCAACCTCTGCAGTGGGTGGACTCATATTGTGGAAGTGCGAAGTGCATGAGCGATGAGAGCTAATTACGAGCTACTGATTGATATGCAGAACTCCACACCCCACCAACAAAAATGCTTAAAGCGCCGAAATGATCAAAGACGACGACAAACACGAACTCGTAATATTTCGGGTTTCGGAAGGATTGTATTAGAACAGTTCGTGAAAAACATCTTTGGAATTACGAAAGGGTGAAGGACGTCAGTCGCAATCGAGCAATATGTAATTCGCCAATGTCCATCAAACGAGCCCTGCATGGCGAGCGCTTGAAGTGTACCGGTTAGCGCGAAATCGACGGACAAATCAGATCGAAGCGACAACCGAGACAGACGTTTGAGGATCAGTGTTCTGGTTGTTCGTTGGTTTTGACTATATAAGGCAGGCGTGTGTTCTGTTTTTTGTCTAACGCGTTTGACCAATCGTCTTGTCTTGTGTTGTGGGATTCGTCGGTGAACGCCTTTAGCATTGGACGGGTTGACCTCAGGAATGAATCAGGGCACAATCGATGTGCGTGTGTGCAACGCGGGGGACGTGCTTAGTGTTGGACTGATGAAACGGAACTGTGATAATTGGCCGGGGGTTCACGACCTTCCACTTCTTGACCTGAAATAAACTGACGCAAGCATTTCATGCTTCTCTCTACCCCACCCGCTACTATATTACATGTAGAGTTTTGTGCTAGAAATAATGATGATAAGTGTCAGCCCTATGGCCACAGCGTCCTGATAAGGAATAAAAATGAAACTAATATAAGCTGAATGCCTTTATGCGATTATTATTAAATTGTGTGAACAAAATTAGCCCGATTTAGATTATTGAAATGCTGTAGATCCCCGATTGACTATGCTTTGGTAGCTTCACGTTGCAAGTCAACCATTGCATTTTCATTATAGATTTCGCCATCGTTTATTGAACAACGTTTACTTATTGGATCGGCTTATGGCGCGTTCGATACAATAAATGACGTGATCCATGCCGTGTGGTATGCTTACTATGGTGACCAAGTCAGTTTGTCGAATGTGGATGATGAGAGAATGGCCTTGAGAGAATTATTCAATAGCCAAGGTCACGGGTTCATGGATGAAGCAACAATGCCAGGTTAATTTATGATTGTTATTGCATTGGTTCATTTTGGGACAAAGTCGAACATGGGTGTATATTGGGGGTATATTTTTCTCAAACACCTCGAATTTGTTAGAAAGCTTGGCATTGGATATAATAAGTTTTGAAACGCAAGCGTAATTTCCGTTCTGCATACAAGATGCTTTTGAGTGCACAATTTTTCATTCTATTCATATAAACGGAAAGAGTAAGCGAACCTGTTGATTTGAAAAGAGACAGTTAACGTTCACGGCAATTTCATGTATGGGGTAAAGTACTTGCAGAAAACATTATGCAAATTAACGATGAAAAAATTTCGTGAGAAAAACTTTGCTACCACCTTATCCATTTATAACTGTAGCAATATCAAATTCCGCAGCTTCTTTTAATTTATGGTAATAGACAAAATAAGAAGATAATTAATATAATTTTACTAAATTGTGAAGAGATATTAGTCCCTTACAGATGGGTTCCTCAAAAGCAGTACACTATAATGCATTTTAATCTCATGTGAATTTATAAACTCCCTAAGTGGATTTATTTCACGCGCTTAAATGTTTTATAGGGGAGAATAAAGATTCCAGCCTACCGAGTGGGTCATATCTGCAAAACTTAAAATTACCCCCATGAAGCGTTCTGATTCACCTAAACTTTCTCGACCATCACTTAGATAGAGTATCACATAAGAGTACTTTAAAAGTTACCTCAAAATTCTAAATACGCCGAAAATTAAAAAAACGTAGGCAACATTGTGCTATTAGGAGTTTCCCAACATTTATATATCGGTTCTTGGACCGTGATTAAATAAATTTACCTCATTCAAGCGCATGCGGATCCTGATCCTGCTGTCCTTACCTGATAAGTGCAAACAGCACTAAACCGGTAGTGGAGTGTGTGTGTGTGTGATGGAGATGCATGCAAATGAGCATTTTCGCCTCATTTTCGTTATACGAAAAGAAATTCTCTTCTCAACATTGTACAGTGAATCCTAATTAGTTATCGCTTGAATTTTCTTGTCAAGGTGTAGCCTGGATCGAATTTGTAAATCTTTTCTCAATTTGTGCCACATAAATATTCAATTTCATGTATTCATGTCTCCCAAAACCTCAACGTTTCAAACGAATCTGTAGTCGCATTATATAAATCGTTTTAACATCGAATCAGCACATTGCTTGCTATATGAACAAACTTTTCTCCTTATCGAATCACTTTTTTGACAACTAAATTTCGAAAAGATGGAAATGACCTTAAATGTATGGATTATAATCTGTAAACTTTTAATCTTGTTCATATGAGTCTACTTCATAACCAGTTGATTTAGTTAAGTTTCAAAAATGCATAGGCAAGTTTGAGGAAATACCATGAAGATAGTGTTTGGTTCCATGTATACATTGACAAAGGACTGCCCTCGTTGTGCTGGATTCACATTACATTTGCTTGTAGCAATCTGTGGTTATGAATTGCAACCAAGTGTTTGTAGGCTCGTAGGAGCTGTTTTCCTTGGTGCTTATAGAGGAATTATTTTTCGTCAAAATCCTTGACGGAGACAATTTTCTTTTGTGCTTTAAGAATAAAAAATAAACGTGTCTGATCCATCTACATCGATATATCAAAACCAACCATTTCGCAATCAGCTAAAATTTACAGCCACAATTGTTTGTGACGAGGAATTTTCGCAACTTTAAATGCTCATTTATCATTGTGATAAAACGACTGCTGAACAGGGAATACTTTGTTGTGAAATGGTATTCATCACACTGTAACGAATTTCCTTTAAACATCCAGCACGAATGGAGAACTGCTTAGCATCTCGTGTTGACTTTCCGGTTTTCAGTAAGTTGATTCAATGAAAATTTCCCGTTTCTGTTTAAAAATATAATGGTGATATTTAATGGTGAAATCAACGTCGATATGGGATTTCTATTGTTACATTTGTCAAATTTAATATCGCAAAATTTAGTTAACTCGCATTCAAAATTTATGATACTTTCCTCGAACACAGTAACTTTGAAGAGTGTTGATGACTGTAAGAAAATGCTGTTTCGAAAAATTCAATAAATTGCAAATGGCTTACTTTTCTACTCGAAATCCTTTGCTCGAAAATGAAATCGATTGCTTCTCCAAAGAATGTTCGCATGCTTAGCGACAAATGCGTTTAAATGTGTTCAATTTAAGACATTATGACCCTCATATCGCTATGTTCCGCGGGATCGATACTATTAGATAATTGTGGCAGAGTGTGACAGAAATTACAGGTTCGAAAATGAGTTCCGCAGAATGTCCATGCGAAAGGCAAGTTGGGTGCTACCAATAATCTCTAGTGTTGTACGATGATGCATGCCTTCAGCACGAGAACAGAAGGCATCGTTGATGATAAGCTTTTCTCACTGATGTCGACCGAATGAGGCCAATATCAACAAGAAACTTTAGTGTTGTTTAGTGTGAATCGCGAGATTTATTCGAGGTAAAACATCAACCTCCAGGTTTCATAGTGATTGCCAATGTAACTTTATCGATCCAGGAACATTAATAAAAAAACCATATCTGCATTCTCTTCTATTACAAACCCGATGACCTTTCGCGAATCTATTCTCGCCAATAGCATGTAGATCTATGAGATTATAGTGTTTCAATTTTCTCACTTTCCGAAGTGTATTTATTAGAACGTCATCACCGCATCACAATTTTTATTCCAGTGATACACGTCAGGGGAGCATTAATAACTTCCGCATACTCTCATTATGTTCCCCGGGAAGCAATGAAGTACTTGGAAATGGAGAATTTCGTGCTGGATTCGGTAATATCAATGTCGATACCATGACCACAATTATTTGATACACTGGCATGAATAGACATCAATGCAAAACACTCATTGTTACTGTTGCCTTCGTGATTGTATTCCAAGTATTTGGACACGAGAAGGATGTTTATGCTGTCACGCTGTACACTGATAATCTATAGGCAGTCACATTACTATTTACGGGCATGATAGTCATTACATGTGCCAGCAATAGCAAATTGTGATCAAATTGTGATCAAAATTGTGCTTCAGCATCAAATCTAATGGACACAAAAATCGCACAGATAGTGAAATTTCGTGCCGGTCTTGGTTGCTTGCATTGTTAAACCGTTCATACACCATTCATAACCATTGTAATGAATTTAAGCTGAATAAGCCTGTGTGTATTTTCTTTCATTTATACGCTTCAAGGGACAAGTGCCATAACTTCATGCTCGGTGAACCAACATGGCTAGATAAAAAGGAAACTTTTTTACTTCAAGTTGAAATGTGTACGATATGAAATAAATTTTGGCTACAAATAACATTAAATATACACAACATTTTCCTATTAATAAGAAAGTTTACTTTACTAACTCACATAGTTGAAAACGAGAGTCACCTTTTGTCGACGTGTTCTTGTTGACCATATTCGATCGATATCGACCGTGTTTTGCATCAAAAGCACACAATGATCTTATGATACACAGCTTATCACATAACACTTTGAGAGTAACAATCATTCCCGAAGCATTCACACCAATAGAAAATACTCCATCAATTGACAGGGTTTACATGCTCTCATTACCTAGTCTTTATCAGCGCTCGTATGACGCATCAAATTGTGCCTCAAATATAGCAAACAAAGAACAAGTTCTTCTTAGCTATTATGATAAATTTCAAGAGCTTTCACCAACATTATGTGAAACCATATGCTGCGCAAATGCAAAGGTCGGCTTCATGATTCCAACGCCAACAATGTGGATCATTTGGAGTACGCCCTTTTCATATTCTGTACTCATGATCAGTTAGTGTTTTGTGCACTGACCGTCAACTATACGGTTGCTGCTCGCCAAACCGTCATCGAATGCAGACAGCGCAAGTGGATAGTTTCACAATATCATGGATTTGTTTTCATGTAGAGTATTCTGTCTAAATTGTAACGTGGTTCATATATTTCAGATCGAACGTTACATTGAAGCAGTGAATATGAGCGGCCTACTGGCGACAAGGGTGGACAAGATTCGTGAGAATGAAGTTGGCCAGCCATACGTGTTTGCCACCATTGCAATCGACCTGCTTTACATGGCGATGAGCTATTTGTTTGGAAACAAGCAGGGTCCGTTTGTGTCAACTAAATTTGTAGAAGATTTGCTCAAACAACACGAGAGGGATCCAATTTTTAATTTCCAAATTGTCGGTGAGTTTTCATCTAAGAATTATTGAAACAACCTTGAAAAGCTTGAAATGGAAAGATAAAATGTTCGGCGACTAGAAAAATACCAATCTAGTTATCTGAAGTTTGTGGTTATGTGAAGCATTCGTTATCATTGTAAATGTTTATACTTTGTTGTCGTTGCTGCTGTTTTTGGCATCCATTCGGTCGATATCGACCATATATATATATATATATAATTATGTGAAACGGTGTGGACCATATATATATATCCATGGTCCACAACGTTTCACATAATTATAAAGCATTACGTTCACCGACTCCACAGTGTTTTTTTGTTTACCTCGTTCGGTAGATGTCGACCATGGTTGTACATCATGAGCGCATGAAGGTATGATGCTTCTCAGCTTTTAGAATGACTAATTAGTCCGATTCTGGAGTGTCCATCTCTCCCACAGCTGTCACAGCGATAGGCTGTGACTGAACGATCAGCGTAAGTTGCACCCCGGCAGCGTGATCTGCGTCCATCAGGCAAGAGCTGTATCAGCTCATTCCCAGCTTAAACATGGCGGTTTAAACAATGCCTCCAGATTAAGCGGTCCAAAGCAAGTTCTTCTCAGCTCGTAAGGTCAATACCGAGAGCATTCACATATCATTTCCAAACGTCTTTGTACCGCAAGTACGGTCTACCCGAAGGGCGATTTTCTGATTTCAAATCACGAAATTTCTGAAATGATAAAATAATTCCATTTTCTGCGTGGATAGGTGAATTACCTTTATTAGTGTGAATTAATACTTCCTTCTCTATGGAACTATCGAATTTTGCGTGCCTAAGAGACCAATTGTATTCTGCCTACAACAACAAAAGGGATAGATAAAATTTTGTTTCGAGTCGCGAAGTCTCACTGATCGTATTACTGAATGTGACAGAACTACCGAACAACGGCCACAAAGAGACATAACCAAATATCTGACATCTACTTCAGCGACGATTGAAGGCCACCACGAGAAGAAGAAGAAGAATCAAATGGCTTTGTTCCTATACACGAATTTTCAGTAATAATATTAATTCAAGCCACGAGGACCTTGTACAGTGGGTCTACATTTCTGTAACATTTACGGAAGTGCTGATCAACTCGAATAAACTCGATAGAAGCACGGCTCAGTTGTGTGATAACCTTGATGCCTCTTTTGATCATCAGGAAATCATTTTCAAGTAGACCGGGAAAAATATAACGGAGGAAGTTGAGAACAATGCAGAAAAAATCAAAATGTCCTACTACATCAGTTGGGACGATGACGGGATCCACCCGTAAGGCACAGAAAGATAGCTTTCGAACCTTCAAGAACTGTGCACTCCCATGATCAGCCCAGTTGAGATTTTATGATAACGTATCGTCAAGATACTTGAAACAAGTGTTTCTGCTGAACTCAGAGCCATTGAAGGAAACTGGAGGAATTTCTTAAAGTTGGGTTTGACGTCGCTGGAAACCATGTTAGAGAAGATTACCTCTAATTTTTTACGCTGATTTAACGATAAGCCAAGTGATGATGACCACTGGTCAATGGTATTGATCGTAGGTGTTGATGCAAGGGGGTCAAGACGTCTATGGTGGTAAAACAACGGCAACGTCGTCAGCGTATTTGAGAGTATTAGTGGAATGAAAACCCGGAAGATCAAAAATGCAAACAGAGAATAATAAGAAAGAAAGAATTGCTACCAGCAGAGCACCACAAGGAATTGGGATCAAATGGGATAATTTGCCATCTTCGACATACATGGTCTTTAAAGTAGAAGGCAATCCAGTGAAGTATGCTCAGAAAGACACCACAGTCACAAAGTTTTTTTTTAAGCAAAGAACACATGAGAACATTGTTAAAAGGAAAGGAGACAAACTTGCATGGATTTGGATTTAGAATCAAGTGAACAGGATACGTGGTCCGTTAACACAACCAGTGCCTTATTATAGTTTAAAACCTCTAATATAAAACCGCTTATGTGAATTCCACACAGCCGTACTTCGCTTTTCGCGAAAGGAATCATTGATATATCATGTTAGTTCCAAAGAAAAATTGTTAAAGATCACTGCAATTAGTAAAGCAGCCCGAAGTTGCACGAAAAAAATTTAAATTAGTAAAGTTAAGATGACCAAGTGATTTCATTTGGTGTTCGATTCGATCATGAAACCAAGCTTGTGCCTTCAAGCTATTGTACGACTAAAAGTTAGGAGTGGCATATTGTAACAGAGATATCTAACAATTGAAGAGTAAACATGTATGCACTGCTTAAATTAATAGGCTAAACTTTTTGGCAATCAGTTTCACACCAAGATCAATTTGTTTAAGCGTTTTAAGGAGAATCAGTTGTTTATGTTTGTGACTACTCATCCGTGCCAAGCCCATCGAAATATTCACAAAATTGACCACGACGGTCCATAATGGAAGCAATTGACTCGAGTTTCGCTCTTATTTGAACTCACCATCAGTGCATATCCTACGATTCGTGTATGATTCGAACCCCCGACCATCAACAGTGTAGTCTTACGCATTACGACATGGGCTACCGTTGGTTGGGCGATCACAACATATGTTGCTGGTCCCTTTATCACTGGTCAGGCAAGCAAGGCTACTCAAATGTGCTAGTCAGGAGAAAGACTCAAAAACGCTTAACTGCGATCGGCCAAACGGTGGATGGTAACCTGGGCCGTAAGGCGTGGGTTTAAAATTGCGGGATTTTGGGGTTTCGATTTCCACCCGAAGCGGAGGATATGCACTGCTAATCAGCTCAAATAAGAGCGGAACTCGAGCTTAGTGCTTCAATTATGAACCGTCGTAATTAACTTTGTGAATATTTGGAAGGTCATGGCATGGGTGAGTAGTCACAAACATCAATTTACTTGCGTAAGTCAGCTTAGGGAAATAGGTACAAAGCATTAGTTTGTCAATACATCGCAGTTAATATAGGAACATGCAGGATAGGAGCTACATTAACTATATGTACGTCCTAACCCTTAGGTGCCGCAGGAAATTCTTGTGTTAAAATTCTAATATATCAAAGTTCTTCGTGTGGTTTATTACACTGAGGTAAGCAAGGCTATTCTATTTGAAATTATTCAAGTGCTTAAAAGTCATCAAATTCCCGAATTGGGAATTATCCTTGTTCTCTTAATTGAATGGTGAAACTCCGTCTATGGTTTTGGAACAACTTGATTTCTGGGGAAAATCATCCTAGTGTTTCAATAAATTATCCGAGTGAACATACATGCAGATGCAGTAATTGATGCGAAATATGTTGACAACCACATAATGATTTCATTGGCAATCTATTATTGTCCTGTCGGGCATCTGTCTATTGAAATTGAAATTGGTATTAGATTTTAAATTCGTTCAGGATTTATTGAGCATGAAGCTTTGATTTTAATTGTCAATGAAGAAAAAAGTCTCAAGTTGAGTGACACGCAGATTCCCAAGGTATATCAGAACCAAACCAGGATTTATCAATAAATGCAATTATTATATAGGAAAAACACACCTTAATTATTAGGGTTAAGCAGGTTCAAAAACAACATCGAGTACATACCTAGTTACGTACACGAGTCAAAATCAAACCAAATCTCGAACGACCGAACGTCACACGCGATCGAGATTACGACAAATTGTGCGCAGCAATTCAAGGTCAAAAACGCAAAACGGTTCATAAAACGATGAGGTAATGACGGGCTAGAAAAGCAGTGTGGAAGATGAAATTGATGGAACAGAAAGAACCGAAATGAAGATGATGATGAAATTAAATTTAGAAAATAATCCTCGGCTAACTCACCTGATTCAGCTTGATATCACAACCTTATGCAATCTCCATTTCATGGTAATAAGATTTCCTTTTATTTCTACGTGCAGACACGCGACTAGAGAAAACACGATTGCTATGTGGAAGGCTCACGAAGTTGACAATGCTACCAGGAGGAACGAGTATGTCAGTGGTTCTGTTTTCCATCGATATTCCCGATGTGATCTTTTTAGCATATGTTGTAAAGTCAATGATAAATCCCCATTTGCATTTTGATTCGCAGGTGATTATTAACTGCAATGTTTTAGTTAGAAATGGTTTGAAGTTTATTTTGCAGCATTGCAGCTTTATCCGAGAGTAGATATGGCGGTTGATGCAACATTTTGAGATTATGTTGAACATGCTTATAGGATAGTGTATTGCGTTGAAGTTGAATTGAGTAGCATAAAACTGTCACCAAAAGTGAGAAAGATATATGCTATTTTGTTTTTTCTTACCTCATCCTCATTCACACACTCTCAGTTTCATTTTTTTGTGTTTATCAGGTAAAGGCAATAAAACCATCATTGGAAAGTGGATTGCTTGAAACTTGTTAGATAGTGTCATCCACGTCACGAATCACATCACACAAGGCCGATAATTAAAAACGGTGACATTCAAGTCTCACAGAACCTGATCTTAGTGTCTCTACCTGATGACGACAAGCAGTCAGAAACCGGTAGTGGTGTGTGAGGGATGGGGATGTGGGCACCAAAATGCATCAGTTTGTTCCAAGTTTTGAAACTTCAGGCCTGAGCTGCTTTATTTGAGAAATAGTTCCGAATGTTGCATCCTTCCCTAACCTGATTCACATTTCTGTGTACTTTTACAGATAGCATCAACAATTATGTGCTCGAGCCTAAAGTTCGACCTTCCACAACAACCACAACAACCACAGCCGCAACAACCATTCCAGCAGATCACAAAAGGCCGATAATTAGAGGCGGTGAGTTTGATTGAATTCTGATGCAGTGCAAATAACATCTCATTGATCTGAATGCAAATAATTGAAAAATGCAACGCATCATAGATTTGAATGCTTGCTCGAGGGCGTGTGCTGTTCTACTGTTGAAGAGGGTCACTTGACGATCATCTACACTTTTGGTGTTGTTTGTAAAGTTTGGTGGAAGCAGGCCTGTCCACAACACTCGTATTTGTCGAGATTTAGTGATACAAAGCTCGTTGAGATATGGCTATGTCAATTATATTGACTTGAAGGATGCATAACGTGCAATGGATGATCCCATCCGTATTATGGGGTCGCAGCTTGATCCGTCTTTGCGGAAGTATGGCTTGGTCGAGGAAACATCTTCAGTAGAACTTAGATTAAAGTGTAGAGCAAGAAGAGGTTTATCATGGATCGCATATTTAGGAAAGTTACTGTCATGTGAAATCGAAAAGGGCAATAATGGGAATTTGAAGGGTTACGGGTTTGTAAATTTTGAAAAAGAAGATTGTGCTGACTGCGAAAGTGTTTGCGACATGCGATTGAACAGGTTGATCGTACTGACATCATGCAACAGTGGCACATAAGCGTAACTTGTTTACCTTTCTTCCACTGTTTCAAGTGCATGTGGACCCCGATCCCACTGTATCTGCCTGATGAGATCAAACAACACGAAACCAGGCGTGGGGTATGTGTGATGGAAATGCATGCAAATGCGCATTCTTGAGCATGGTAACCTTTGACGTGCATAGTGTTGCTTCGAGTGTTCTCAAAGTCTGTGCAAACAACGTCAAGGACGTTAGGACCTGATGCAACCCTCATTCCTGTCTAGAATATTTGCCCTAGCGGTTTAACGAATAATTCAATAACTTTATAGCTTTATTGCAAAAGCGGTGTTCGAGGTATAATTCATTTCTTAATAAAACGGTCTTAAATGAAGAGACAATTCTATAAAAAATGCCAACTGTCCCGCAGCTCTGTCGGCTCAGTGTTTCAACTGTGCAAGATTCAAGATTTATGGTGAAAAAAGCTAATTGCTGTACAATACCATAGAATATACGTATAAAAATTAAACAAATTGTTACTTTAATGCTTACATCCATGTGCTTCCAAGGAGGAGCAAAAGTAATACTCATTATGACATGGAGAGGGGAAATTTGTACCGGAAATATATGTTTGGGTATATTTGTTTTTCCAGATGTGTGCGCGTGTTCATAAAACGGAATCACTAAGGGATTTCGGCAAACTGGAGCCAAAACAATATTGGTCATTTCATTTGGTGAGGAAACATTGTCTGGCGCTAAACTGTTCCACAAAAAGCATAAACGGACTTTGCAAACGTTATGGGGACCATTTAGTCCGGAAAGTGGGATTTGAAGGGACAGATGTGACTACTGGTCGGGAGATTGTAACCAATTGTTAAGAGGTGTTTGTATGGGTGGGACCCCGTATGAATTATTCCGTATGTCAGGATCAGATCAGCTCCGATGCCGCTGCGCTCGAGAGTGCTCAATGCAGTCTAGTCAGTTGCTGCTCAAAGGTGTATTATGCAATCCAGTAACCATTTTGGTTGTCTTATGATAAATCCTTTTGGGGAGCGAGATGTTATTTCCGTCCACGGTGTCAAAGCTTATGCCGTATCGTTCACTACTGGATGCAAGTATGTATTGAGCACCTTTGACAATGAGTGTGGTGAGAAACGTCCGAAAATTCGTCCGAGTGAGCCGAGTACGCTGCATGCACGGTTATAGACGGCCTCGTACTGCAGACTAATTTTCAAATTTCTGCACACCCAGATACGGAATTCTTTCTGAGACATACTCCACTCAAGCGTTTGACTACGAAGTACGCATAACAACATGAAGGGTTTCACAACTCGCAGCATTTTACACTTGCGAAAGTTGAAAGGAAGCTTGTTCAGAATTGATCACTGCTGCAGCTTATTTAAGTCCGCTTCTAAAACTAGGCAAGTCTCAACAGAGTTGACCTTCATTCATGATGCCCACACGTGAACGAAAAGGAATAAACCTCATGCGGATCTTATATAGGCAAATTCTGTTACCACAGCGTTATAATTCACATATCACTTGGATCTGATTTGCCAACCGGTTTCCATCAAACTTTCACCACTGTTTCAAGCGCATGCGGATCCTGATCTTACTGTCCCTACCTGATGAGTGCAAACAGCACGAAACCGGTCGTGGGGTGTGAATGACGGAAAAGCATGCAAATGAATATTTTGTTTCACCATTTGTTGTAAAATTTAGAGTGACCTTAAGGAATTGCAACTCGTTCGATTTCAGATGACCTTGAACAACTGCTCATGCTGGAATCGTTCTTATGTTATTTTCGCGATTTATTGCGGGTTTACGATTGTGGTTGCCAATCGTTTTGGCGCTTACTGCCCTTGGGATGTGACGGGGCGTGGTGTTGTGTATATACTCAGAAAAGTCGTGATTATTACTCGTCGGTAATGCATTTCACACCAAAATAATATGACATCTGCGGGAGAGCCTGGTAGATGGCTGCAGTTATTTTTTTGACTAAAGCTAGTACCATTTTACACATGGTAACAAATTAGGGTTAACCTTATTTTGATGAAATGTACAAATGCAACTGATCATTTTAATAGCTTGAAAGTCCAAATTCATTCCGGATGGAACCACAATCTTACAGCATTCTTTACTAAAAGAATTAAGCTATTCTATTGGACCGGGCCCTGAAAAAACTGATATATAATTTTAATCAAAATTCAAGAATGACGAACTTTGGCAAGAGAGCAAATGGTTTTGCAATATCGAATGGCATGTGAAATCTTCTTTCGAATTTCGATCCAGGTGGTACTGGGGAGGGGAAAAATAATTTCACCTATGATACGGATGGAAATTTTAGTGAAAATGTAACTGGCTAAAGCTTATTTCACGAGCCCACTGATGGTGTTCAGTAAACAGGTGCGAACATAGGGTTACTCAACAAAAACCCTCAACGTTCAAAGACGAAGAAAGAAGATGACACAATTTCTGATGGCATAGTATGCAAGCGAAAGTATTCAGAGACTGAGTAAAGCCCCAAAGACAGATTAAGTGGTCAGTGTAGTATATGAAAACGAAATTTTCGAATACATGCGATGGGACTGGGGATAATTTCAAATAACTGACCACGTGAGAGACGCGTCCGATATAGGGTTGAATGATTCAAAGTGATTCGAAGTTGTAATGGTCTAAAAAGCATTTAGCTTAACAATAACCATAGGATGGAGTTATGCGGTATATACAATAAAAAAGAAGAACAGGAAAACTCATGTAGTGTAAATCGTATCAAAGTTTGGGTTGTCTCTCAAGTGTTTGTCCAAATTAGCTTTAAAAATATCCAGGTTGGCTGAGTGTGTACCAGTGGAGGGGAGGGTGTTCCATGTGAAACTTACACGTACAGCATACGAATATCTTCGACAGTTCAGTCTTGAAGTGGGAATAAGCACTGAAAGTTCATGTTTCCGCCTGGCACGGGGTGGCGAGCGTGTGAAAAGTTTGGACAAAGGATGGTTAGGGACGTGCATAATATTGTACATCAGTATGAGGTCACCTCTTAGTCGACGACAGCGAAAGTTGAAAAGATTGAGACTCCTCAAACGTTCTTCATATGGTTTAGCAGCTAGTCCGGGTACAAGCTTTGTGGTTCGGTGGTAAATACGCTGCAGAAGATTGATGTCTTTATGAATCCAGGGTGACCAAGCCTGAACAGCGTACTCCATCGCTGGTCTCAGATAGGTGTTCTTGATACGGGGCACCGACTGATTGGAGAATCTGCCGAAAATTCGTCTCAATAACGCCAATACTTGTGACGCCTTTTTGTATGCCGCTTTGCACTGCAGTGAAGTCTTCAGACTTGAACTGGTCCAAACACCCAAATCCTTCTCTTCAGTTGTCCAGACGAGTTGGTGGGACCCACGAGTGTAGTTGTAATTAACAGTCTTTCCAATGTTTAACGCCTTGCACTTTTGGAAGTTGAATGGTAGTTTGTTTCTCAAAGACCAATCGTGCAATGTGTTTAGATCCTTCTGCAAAGTTTTACAGTCATCATTGGTACGTATGCTTCTCAAAAGCTTTATATCGTCTGCAAATAACATAATCTTGCATTTAACACGCTCGGGAATGTCGTTTGCGTAGATCAAAAACAAAATCGGTCCGAGGACCGAACCCTGGGGCACTACGCTCGTAATGGTAAATGATTTCGATAAGGCGCCGTCAACTCTGACTTGGGCACTCCTGTCGCGTAAATAGTTTTCTAGCCAAGCAAGAAGTTTTCCTGTTATCCCGTGCAATTCAAGTTTCTGGATTAAAATACTATGATCGACGCGGTCGAAAGCCTTTGACATGTCTAAAAAGCATGCGTGGATGGAGTAACCATTGTCCACACACTCAGTCCAGTCGTTTAAGGTGAGCAAGAGGTTAGATAGACATGAGTGATGTTTCCTGAAACCGTGCTGTTCAGTCGCAAGCAGTCTATTGTTTTCGAGGTGTTGGGTGATCTTTCCCGCTACTAAACTCTCTCGCACTTTAGAAATTACTGGCAACAACGTAACTGGTCTATAGTTCGCAGCGTCAGATCGACTCCCGCCCTTGTAGATTGGTGTGATGATGCCAGATTTCCATTCCGCGAGAACGATACTATTTTCGAGCGAAATTTGGAATAACGTGCTGAGTGGACCACACAATGAGGATGCGCATCGTTTGAGGATAAAAGGAGTGAATCCATCTGCTCCTGGTGACTTTGCGGTATTCAAACAAAGAAGTCTGAGCATGACACACTCATTGTTTATTGAGATTTCATTTAGTATTTCATAGGAAAAGCCGATCGAATGCGGCGTAAGATGCACTGATTCCTTGGGGCTAAAAACTTTGCAGTAGTAACCTGCAAGAACTTCGGCAGCCTCGAACGCAGTCGTAGTTAGACCATTTGGAGTGCGTAGTGCTGAGATTCCTGGCCTAATTTTTGATGTAGTGTTAACGATCTGGTACAGGACTTTGGGGTTCCGCTCCATCATGGTCAGTAGTCTTGCCTGATGAGACTGCTTATCCTCAGCGATATGAGAGGTGACCTTGTTCCTCAACAGACGATTTGTTTCCTAATTATCTGGCATCGGATTCTGGACATAGTTTCTCCATGCATCGTTGCGTATCTTAATCCACTTCCTTGTGCGGCTCTTCAACGTGAAGGTAAATCGTTTTTTCGTTGTCTTTGGCACAAATCTGGAATGTAGGTTCATTTCATCACACAGCTTCTCTATGAAGTCTACCCAAGAACGATGCATGTCCGTGGTGTCATGTTTCCAGTCAGAAATCGTTCGAAGAGCATTGTGAAGACTTCCAATATCCAGTTGTAGTTTTGTTTTGTTGATGTCATTCGTTCTCTCAGCTTGACAAACATAATCGAATAAGAGGACCAGGTGGTCGCTAGAACTCAATGGAGTTTCGTAGCCGAGATTTTCGACGGCATGTTCCTCACTCGTTAGTATTAGATCCAGGACGGATGGCATGTTACCATCTCTATATCTAGTGTTATCAAAGACGTGGTTATAAAAAGGAATATCGAAGATCAGTTCTTGAAACGCATCGTCGAGCGAATTCGTTGAAAGAGCGTTTTTCTTCATCAAGTTTGGAAGGTTGAAGTCTCCCATAACCAGGAGTGGCGTTTGAAATCTGGCAGCCAGAAGTCGAAATTTCTGGAGTAGTTCAACATTGTGCACGTCACTTGCGCGTGGAGCCCAATAAAACACGCCAACAATGCAATAATCTCCAGTTGTCAGCTTAATTGACCACCACAGAGTATCCTGTACACGTAGGTCAATATCGTCAATTTCTCTGCAGGATAACTTTTGGTTGTAGTAAAGTGCTACGCCACCGCCGCGTCCCGTACTGTCTTGACGGAGAAGAGACATTCCTTTCAGTGCCAATTCATTGTCTGATAAATGAGGTTCAAACCATGTTTCGGTAATTGAAACTAAGTTCGGTGAGTGCTGTGTACATACGGTATCAAGCTCCTGTATTTTGTTTCTCAGACACTGCGCGTTTGTATAGAGACACTTTATGGTTTTATGGGTTAATAATGATGGACAATGTGAAAGACTAGTTTTAGTTCCAAGTTGTGATATGTTTGGCAAAGATTGAGGGTTAGTATGCATAAATTCAATCCGGTTCACAGTATACAGCTGAGGCGTTGAAGTCATTTCTACTTTTCCGACTCGGCATGAGTCGGACACAGATCGTTTTTTGGAGAGCTAATTGAAATGACTTGACTTGGGCTTGTGAGTGGTATATTGTCTGCAGGATCTAGTTTATTTGTTTTCGGAGCACTCATTCTGACACCACTTGGTAGCTTGCGACTGTTTTGAGTCCATTGTGCTCGAATTAAATCAGCCATATTGCTAGTCAGGAAGGTGATTTTAAGCGGTCGGGGTCTATCCCCTTTGTATTGGATGGACTTGGGTATCCTGAACGTATCTATTGCAACGGTTTCATTTACATCGATAGTTTCGGATATAAACTTCCATTGTTGTCTATCGTGTTCTTCTGTTTGATTAGGTGCTAGATTTTCTGCACACTCAGGAACACCAAGCAGTACTAAACTTCTTAAACTTCTTGCTGATGCCCGATCGGAGGCTTTTCATTTCCGTTCCCACCATGGGAGATCAGCGAAAATACGGATTTTTGATGATATTTGATGATATTTGATGATACTTGAGTGTTCAAGATATGCTTTTATGATAGATTCCGACTAGAGTTGGTACACGAAACCTTTTTATGAATTATGGTACCACAACATAGCTGGTTTCAGGATAAGTAGTCATATTTATTTTTCGCACATTTTTTCTCACGCGAAGGTGAACACCTCAGCAACAATCATGATGGCTTCAAAGTGACCATTACCGATATGAAACGTGAGTTGCTTTGGCACCAATATATTTCTTAATTCCATTATCTTTTAAATGAAATAAGAACATCCGATTCTGGACCGATTCTCTTCATAAATTTTAGTGTTCTAAAGATCTCAACTCTTCACGCAAATATACACTAAGTTGTGTGGTCAATTTACTCACTATTTAGGCATTGATAGTGTGGTAATTACATTGTGATATAGTGGAAAGTAATGCTAGCTGGCAAATCAATTCAAATAAATGTCGGTGAAAGGATCCAAATTGTATGAAAACAGATTCATAGATTGGGTTCGCATCAAGCGTTTAGTTGCCAAACTATGAATCTACTGAATAAATCATCCGTTAACATCCCGAGAGCCTCACGAACTTTATGTTGGAGGGTTAACTAGGTTGCACATTATCATTAGCATCTCCATTCTGAAGATAACGGCGGAGCAATCTCCTCGTCAGAATATTCACCAACAAAGTTGTTGCACTTATAATCGTGCAAACGTTTTAACTACAACCAATACGCATTCACCAGAACTCAGTATGTGATTCAAAGTGATTCAAAGTTGTAATGGTCTAAAAAGCATTTAGCTTAACAATAACCATAGGATGGAGTTATGAGGTATATACAATAAAAAAGAAGAACAGGAAAATTCATGTAGTGTAAATCGTATCAAAGTTTTGGTTGTCTCTCAAGTATTTGTCCAAATTAGCTTTAAAAATATCCAGGTTGGCTGAGTGTGTAACAGTGGAGGGGAGGGTGTTCCATGTGAAACTTACACGTACAGCATACGAATATCTTCGACAGTTCAGTCTTGAAGTGGGAATAAGCACTGAAAGTTCGTGTTTTCGACTGGCACGGGGTGGCGAGCGTGTGAAAAGTTTGGACAAGGGATGGTTAGGGACGTGCATAATATTGTACATCAGTATGAGGTCACCTCTTAGTCGACGACAGCGAAAGTCGAAAAGATTGAGACTCCTCAAACGTTCTTAATATGGTTTAGCAGCTAGTCCGGGTACAAGCTTTGTTGTTCGGTGGTAAATACGCTGCAGAAGATTGATGTCTTTCTGAATCCAGAGTGACCAAGCCTGAACAGCGTACTCCATCGCTGGTCTCAGATAGGTGTTCATGATACGGGGCACCGACTGATTGGAGAATCTGCCGAAAATTCGTCTCAATAACTCCAATACTTGTGACGCCTTTTTGTATGCCGCTTTGCACTGCAGTGAAGTCTTCAGACTTGAACTGGTCCAAACACCCAAATCCTTCTCTTCAGTTGTCCAGACGAGTTGGTGGGACCCAAGATTGTAGTTGTAATTAACAGTCTTTCCAATGTTTAACACCTTGCACTTTTGGAAGTTGAATGGTAGTTTGTTTCTCAAAGACCAATCGTGCAATGTGTTTAGATACTTCTGCAAAGTTTCACAGTCATCATTTGTACGTATGCTTCTCCAAAGCTTTATATAGTCTGCAAATAACATAATCATGCATTTAACACGCTCGGGAATGTCGTTTGCGTAGATCAAAAACAAAATCGGTCCGAGGACTGAACCCTGGGGCACTCCGCTCGTAATTTTAAATGATTTCGATAAGGCGCCGTCCACTCTGACTTGGACACTCCTGTCGCGTAAATAGTTTTCTAGCCAAGCAAGAAGTTTTCCTGTTATCCCGTGCAATTCAAGTTTCTGGATTAAAATACAATGATTGACGCGGTCGAAAGCCTTTGACATGTCTAAAAAGCATGCGTGGATGGAGTAACCATTGTCCACACACTCAGTCCAGTCGTTTAAGGTGAGCAAGAGGTTAGATAGACATGAGTGATGTTTCCTGAAACCGTGCTGTTCAGTCGCAAGCAGTCTACTGTTTTCGAGGTGATGGGTGATCTTTTCCGCTACTAAACTCTCTAGCACTTTAGAAATTACTGGCAACAACGTAACTGGTCTATAGTTCGCAGCGTCAGATTGACTCCCGCCCTTGTGGTATTGCAAAAAAGCAGTAATCATAACAATAACCACAGGATGACGAGGTATTTAGAGTAAGATTATAAAAGCTTTCAAAAATCAATAAGGACAGTCACAAGGTTAGTTATATACTCATCGAATTTAGACGCGAGAACTTAAACAGATTTTGAGCGGACTATTTCTTAAGGCAAGATGTTACAAGAAAAACAAATTCTGACCGAGAAATAATTACGACTAATATCCCATCGAGAACGCAGAATGCTCAAAGCATTCGAATGTTTTCGTGTTCGAGTAAGGCGATCAGGCTTCAGCAAGTGATTTAGGAATGATTTTCAGGATACAAGATATTGAATGCAAACAAAAGGTCAGTTCGTATCCGTCGTTGTGTAAAATCGTGTAGATTTAGTTTTGCCATTGGCTCTTTGAAAGTCAAATTTCTGTAACGGGAGAAAAACTTTGTCGCAAGATGATAAATCCTGTCAAGTAGATCGATATCCTTCCTCAGCCATGGTGCCCGGGCTTGGATGGAATATTCCATAATTAACCGGGTAAGGTTTCAGACGTGAAAATCCTGAAAATCCTCTTTATTAGACTCGAGATACAGGAGGGTTTATTGTACACTGTTGGGCAATGATGTCCAGGCTTAAAGTTAAACGACAAAAATATACCGAGATCTTTTTCTGCGGTAGTTCAGATCTTGCGTACCAAGCTGATACGCGTGGTACAAAGATTTTCTAAGCATGGGTCATTTTACATATCCCAGGGTTAAATGGTAACTCATTTGTCTGGGACCAACGAAATAAGGTGCATATACACCAAGAATATAAGTAGTCCAAGCACCGAGCCTTGCGGAACTCCAATTTGTCGCACAATGATAAATCCTACCAGTTAGTTCAATGTCCTTCTTCAGCCATGGTGCCCAAGCTTGGATAGAATATCTCATAGCAAAACGTACATACGTAAATACGTCTTAATTAACTGTAGTAAGGTTTCGAACGTCAAAATCCTGAATATTCATTTTTAGCAGACCCGTCATACGGCAGGTTTTATTATACACTTTTGTGACTACTCTCAGTACCAAGTCTTTTGAAATATTCACAAAATGGATTTGACCATAATTGAAGTACTTGACTCGAGTTTCGCTCTTATCGAGGATTATTAGCAATGCATATCCCCTGCCTCGTTTGGGACTCAAACCCACGATCATCACCATTGTAGTCCCACGCTTTAACATGTATTGTTCGGCAATGATGTGCGAACGTGAGTTTACACGACACCTGGGTATGCAGTATGAAACTAACCGGGGTTTCAATGTTGAAATTTATGTACAATACATCCACTTGATCTTCGTATTACCAACATTTGGGGACATACGAAAACTTTTAACTCTGAAAAGTTAATGCCGCTTTTAATTCTCTTGCCGCGTCATCTTGTAGTTTTAATTGAACTGTTTGCTTATTCTACCAAAATCAAATGTTTGACTTCTGAATTCTGAGTCCGTAGCAAGGAGTGTGTATACTTGTGAGTATATGAGCAATTGGACTGCATTTACCGCAATTGATTATCCACACGGCTTTATAATTTTCAATGAAGAGATTCGTTCGTTATACGAAATAGCACTGTATTTATTTGTTAATCATTTTTGTGTAGGAATTATTTGGTTTATTTTTACCTGCCTCACTTTGGTGTTCGTTAAAATGTTTCACGTTGCGTAAAATAACTCGATGAAGATAGCATCACCGAAATATTTGAGCCTTAAAACGAGGATGGAATCTCACATATTGTTTAAGGTCAACTCCGTTGAACGTGGTATCCTAATCCACATTTATATAGAATTAATCTCCGTTAGGATGAGCCCAAAACATGCGCACAGAAAGTGAAAAAAGACTTGAGAACAACTTTTCACTTGTGCACACTCACCGAATTTTCGATTCCATATTATTACTACTCATTAAATCGGGGATGTTGTACGATTTTTAGAGAGTTTTTTTATAACAGCGAATAAATGTTAAACAATTTTAAATGATCACGGCATATCCAATGTGGGATGGCCGTAATGAAATGGCGCGCTTTAACAGTAGACTACTATTCACTATGTGAACGTGTCTATCAAAACCACATTATTTTTGTTATATTGTTGTAATCTCTATCCATTTTTATTTTAGCTGAAGCGAGTACAATCAATCATGCTAGCATGACACGGGAAGCAGCTCACACCTCGTGTGCAATCGTTTTCGCTGTAGTAGTTCAAATGATGCAGATTCCTTGAGGAGGCGAAGAAAACGTTCTTGACAAATTAATTTCTCCCGTATCGATCGCTTACGCTTTTTCCTAATAATCATTCCATTTCATTGAGATAATTGCATGAATAAATAAAAAATGAATAAATAAAAGCAACAAAATCCATGATTCAAGGATTTCTGGTGACAAAAAGCAAATCGACACACAATTACCATTGCATAGTAAATATACGTTCACGAAAATGAAAAAAAAACATAATCATGTAATGTCATGTACAGTCAAGTTAAATCCATACCATGAGTTAATACACAGGTGTCCTCAAATCGTTATGCAGGAAATACGTGTCCAAATTTCGAATGAATATTTCAACGATTGGAGCCGTAACAATAGTTTCGAGAGTGCATTCCTAAGGAAACAGTTACATATATAATAAAAATATCGGTGACAGCTAATAAAATGCCAAGTATTACTCAAATGAAATTCATATAGACACAAATCAGTACCGCGATTCACAATCTTTGAACACTTTATGTTGATTCAAAATATTATCGTTCCAGTTGTACAAATATTTTTGACGTGGTAGAGAGTGCGAGCCATAGTGAAAATAAGGAAAAATCAATCGATTTTACTGGATCGAACAGGAAAACTTGGATGTTATTTATGGTAAAAGTAATTCAGCAACAGTAATCAGTAGTCGTGGGTCATAGTAAGTGAGCAGTAGGTCTGATGACAGCATTACTTTCAATTGGGTGAAGGTGGCTGTACATTCTGAATCCCATGACCATTTATGATCTTTTTCAAAAAGGCGATTGAGAGGCGCTCGAATGTTGTGTAAGGAGGGTAGGAATAGGCTATAATTACTAATCAGTCCAAGAACAGAGCGAAACGCCACTTGGTCTTTCGAAGCTGGCTTTTCCTGTATAGTCCGAATGTTCTCCGGGTCTGGGGCACCCCGGAATCGGTCAAATGAAAGGAATCGCAAGATCTCACGTGTTGTGGCCGGGCATCGACCAAGATATCGAAACTGTGGTTTGTTCTTGCTCTGGATGCCAACAAACTGCGAAATCTCCCCCGCGTCAACAACCAATTCCATGGCCACCCACAACCCAAACCTAAGATCGAGTACACTTAAATTTCGCCGGTCCAATCGATAATATATCCTATCTCATTGTGGTTGACGCTCATTAAAAATGGCCAGAAATCCCTCTTGTAAACCCGTTAAATGCAACCGCTACCATCAATGCACTGAAGCGAATCTTCAGTCAACACAACTTACCAAACACCATCGTTTCCGACAACGGTTCGCGATTTTCCTCCACCAGTTCTGAACAGTTCTGTAGAGCACACAATTATAATTACCTCCGGTCTCCGCCCTATCAGCCCCAATCAAACGGTCAAGCAGAACGCTTTCTTGACATCTTCAAACGAACACTCTTAGAAGCGCGTTGGGAGGGGACAACTATGGAACTGCTTCAACGGTTTCTACTGGTCTACCAGTCAGCACCGCATCCAGGTTTGCCTGACTAGCATCGCCAGCAGAAGTCCTCATGGAGCGTAAATTGCGTGCAACTCTAACGAGTATGTTACCAACTCAAACTCAAGACCAAGAAGAACGTTCTGTGAGAAACAGTTCGCCACTAATTAATGGGACGTATGTTTGGGCACGTGACCATCGCCCGAACAGGACCCCTTGGGTTTACGGATGAATCACTAATCTTCGAGGTTCGGTTCGCTATGACGTGACCGTTCCAGATGGTGTATGGGTAGGCTATCGCAACCAATTACGTCCAGCAGCTACCAATCCTCAATGCAAACCTCCGGTTGATGTTAACGTCCCACTGGATATATTACTGGACACATTTGCATTACCCGTTCAAACCACAGAAACCACCAAAACATCAAATCCAATTGAACTCACGCGACACAAGAGAATTCACAAACCAGCAAACAGGTTACAGGTTGACCGTAGGAGGACAAAGTACGAATGTTTTACGAGGGGAGGTGTTGGGTGAGGCGACCTCACCCAAGACACGTGCGACCTCGGTAATGTCCTTATCCGAACAGCGCGGATGTATGCTGTGACATTTTGTAACCGTACGCTTCAATGTCCTTATCCGAACTATATATTTGCACAATCTGATGCAGATATGGTGCCGTTCGTTTATCCGAACATGCGTTGTCGGCACGGACTACTTTACCGCTTACTTCGAACACCGCTTTCTGTTCTCTATATAAACACCCACTTTGTTCAGCTCTGGGATCCGTGAACCGGTGTTCTGAGTCTCGGCTTGGTCATTTCATAACCATCCTGTGTTGTTCTTTTCTGTGTCTCGGTGGGCTTGGCCTCTCGTATCATCTAGTTGATCACCTGACACAACTGTCTCTCGAATCCAGTATATAGCAGGTGAGATCAAGACAATTGAGCACACACCCCACATGTTGCGTTAATCCCTAAATTGTTTATTTCCGTAGCTCGCCAAAGATTTTCCGTTTTCAGGTGTGGATGTTTAACTCGGTTCAATTGGCTCTTAATAAGCTCCATTTAAACCTGAACCTTGTTCATAAAGACACCCGTGTTCTGACGAAGATTGTGTTCAAAAGCAAAACGTTACCAAACTCCCTGCTCTATCCGATTCATTGCAAATTTCCACTTCATTTTTCAAATCTATTTATAAAATTGCTGTATGCGCTGGCAATATTTCTTTAATGGAACATCTAAAATACCTTGTACATGAATAAATAAATCGTGAACGTATGTAAATTATATGATAATTTTTAACAGCATATCGTAATATTTTTCATTTCGACCCAAATTTTGAAGAAATCATGCAGTCGGCATCAATTGATACTGTCATTGCACACGTATATTTAACGATCAGAATGTTGAAGGATTGCCCTTTATTGAACTTGTGGATGTTTCGAACAATATTTGGTATCTATACTGTCTTCGGTATTTGTTAATGTACTTGCTTTTTCACTAAAATAACTATGCATAATGCTGTATCATCACCTTCGAAATATTGAAGAACATACAGAGCTCAGGATGTGGATGGTGTTCACCGAGCCTGTGTAGTTGTAGTTGCACATTTCGTCATCAAGCTAGATGACAACATGAATAAAACCTCTTTCGAAGTGACTTGTAATTGGTATTTATTGGTTTATATAGGTTATGTCCGTCCGTTCACCATCAGTCTCTGTGGTTGGTTGAATTCGTATTTCGCTTTCTTTGCCCCCCCCTGGTTTTCATGGGTCCACAGGTTGCAGCCAATTGGAGGTGCTGGTTAATTGATGTCATTGTTATGTGCCATGCTTCGATGAATTTTCGGGCACGCCGGTTGTTTCCTTTTTCTAAAATCTTTGCATTGTCCGAATCGAATTGGTGTTGGAATTGGTCAACATGTATTGAAATTAATGACCTTGGGCCGTCTTCGTACGGCTAAGCGGTGTTCATGTAGTCTCGTGCTCAGCTTGCGACCAGTTTATTCGATGTAACTCGTCTCGCAATATCTGTACGTGATCTTGTAGACAATATTTGATTTTTACTCTTTTGTCATTCTGTCTTTCGTATTGTTGAAGTGGGTTAGAGCCAGAAGTTTATTCAAAATGACTGAAGGACCTGGGCCACTAATTCTGATATATTATGAACATACGGAAGAGCGCGTATGACTCTATCTTCATCATCGTTTCTTTATTGGGTACGATTGACCCTATTGCGTAGTGCGAAGCTTATTCTAGAACACATTGAAATGAATTCTTCTTTAAGCCTTCTTAGTTCCCATGTGCTGCAATGTATTGTTGCCGTTTTGAATAGATTTCTTACGCAGCTGCGTTCATGGTTGATCTGGTGCGTGCTGTGGAAGTTCAAGGTTTGATCCATGTGTGTGGTCTTACTGTAGACACTGACATCTAAATTTCCTTCACTTGTCCATCTTAATTAAACGTCCAAGAATGCCAGGCAGACGTCAAATTTAATTTATTCGGTAAATTGAATTCCCGTGAATACACAGTTGAGTAGTCGATGCGATTCATCCAGTTTTCACCATCGTTATCCAATTTAATCTTCAATAAATATTATTTCATTCCTTATCACGTCACTCGATTCATATTGTTGGGGTAAGGGGATGAAAATTGAGCCAAGACAACCAAGCTCAAATCGCCTTTTCTATCCTGCCATTGTGTACACAGGCTTCGATAAAACACTCGATGCAACTTCAACTACGTCACCTCCGGAATTCGATTTTTATCCCACTTCTCCCCATAGCTTAGCATTTCCAATGTTCATCACGCTCGCACACGAAACACACAACACAAAATAACGCTAATGGGCCAACGCGTATATTACGAACAAGAACAGGAATAAAAGACACCTAAGTTTTATAGGCAAATAACGTGACCACAACATTTCCCCCAAACTGTCTGTGACGTTTGTCAAATCCTTCACACCTTGGGCTCGTTCGGTAAAGCTTGACGTATTGCATATGCTTTAATAGGTACCGATGTTCTTCGTCTAATCCTCTTCCAGTGAAAGCGAAACGTTACTGAAACTGCTCTAATCGATTATTTAAAAACTTTCGTTACTGGTGTGATGCCCTGTTCTAAGAAAACTAAAGTAGTACGAATAAATGATGGTTTGAAACTTCGACACTGCTTCTAACCAGTAAAATAGCCTTGTACTCTATTTTGTTGGAACATTAAACAACGCATAAAACGTTATTGATTGGTATTATTCTAGAAACTATCAATCAATGTGTTATAAAACAGCGCTCACTTTGGTTCAATCAATCTCTATAATTGGGGTGCAAATAAATTGTTATTTCAAGATCACTTTGGGAAACAGCTTTTTATACGTTGACGGAGAGTGATTTTTGGGATCAAACTGATTGAGAATATTTACCAAAGAAACTGAGGCACAACTATTTCATACAATGGACTCCTAGTCCATTTGACATATGTCTGCAATTCAAAGTAATTCAAAGCAATCTAAAGTTTTAATGAACTGAAAAGCAAATAATTTACAGTAACCATAGATTAAAACTATAGGGAATGCATATAAACAACGCGAATGTCTTATCAATACGGAAAATCAGCTTATGTATTCAGGTGCGAGTTTGAATTTGGTCAATATATACTTGTCTAGTTCAGCCTTGAACATGTTCACGCTTGATGCACAAATGATATGTTGAGGCAAAGAGTTCCGTATTAAACAAACTTGGACAACAAAAAAGAACCTTCGACAATTTGATCTAGAGTGCGGAATAGTTAACTTGTAGCCATGAGATCTGTTACCACGAGCTTCTTGCCGATGAAACAGGGGTTCAAGTGGGTGATCCACTGTATGTAAAATGTTGAACAGCATGATCAAGTCACCCCTGACACGACGGTACGAAAAGTCAAACAGGTTCAGAGTTGGAATCCTCTTCTCGTATGGCTTGTTGTATAGTCCGGTTACCGGTTCGAGCCGGTCACATGCACTTTTTTTGAAACCAGAATTCTTGTGAATTGGCGGTTGTTGTTGACGGTTGTTTCGGCGTTTCTTGCACTTGTAGTGTACCGGAGGGTGATGTACTGCCTGTCGAAAGGTGCACTTCGCAACCGATATGCGATCGCGAACCCCTCATTTAAACACATTGTGAAATATACTTAAAGCGAACGAATATTGAACAATTTCTTAAAAACGAATACAACCGTATCTAACTGCTCCTGCTGACCTGCTACGAGAATGTCGACAACCGAGTTTGAGTGAAATTCATTCGTTAATTTTGAAATGTAAGCAAAACAAAATCCAACTCTATTGAACGAATGCAAATAGTCACTATTGCGAAGCAGGACGTTAGCTGTAGAAACCGTGCCGGTAGTGGAATCGATTGGAACAATGATTGCGCAATATTCGCGAACAAGTAAACAAATTCCGAACGCGACTCCAATCGAATATAATGCGTAATTTTTCCGGTCGCCATATGCGATGGCACAAATATTCGATGGAGAAATTTATCAAGTTTACTGTAAAAACGAAACATCATGGTAATGTGTACTAACATCCCTCTACGATTACAGCCGTTTTATGGATGTTTACCGTCATCCGCTGGGAACAGTAAGATTAGGTTCAGTAAACTATGAAAAATGTTGAAAAGTATCAAACGAAGGTAGACTTGCCAGCTACTTTTGAATAGAGTTCGTTTAATGAACCAGTGTTAAAAACGGAAGAATAAAGTGATTTCGTATCGAGCCTTTGAGATTAATCATTGTAATGTTCGACTCCATTGTACTTAATTACCACAACCGATTTGTAGCCGGCTAACGCCATCAGGCAGAAACGGTACGATTAGATTCAGTGAGCCTAGACATGGTGGAACAGTAGTAAGATATCTTAGTTGGAAGCAATTGTTTATTGGATGTGGTTTGCAAGTACGGAAGATGTGAGCACTTAAATGTGCTTATTTTTCACCGATTTGCTCGGTTGAAATGGATTCACTGTGTGGATTAGTAATTCAAAGATAGACTGCGAGCAATATGATTAGCAGTAGCCCTGAAGTAATACTATTACATGGAGACGCAAGAGAGAAAAACAAACTTAGTGATGGGTCTTCGCAAGATTCCATACACCGAAAGATTGCGACGCCTAGGCCTATTTGAATTTACCCAAAGGAGATTACGGCGTGATAAGATTCTGATATATGGAGTTGTGTCTATCGAAGGAATCTACTTAGACACTTGCTTGAGATGTGTAAAGAGAATGTGTCTAAAAGGCATATGGCTTTACAAAAAACCACAGAATAATGTGGGAAATACGAATAATATAACAAGGAAAAACGGGATTTTATTGCTTACAGAGCAGTTCAAGAATCCGGGTTGGTGGGATGTCACATCCAGATTAATGGGTTCAGGACGTAGAGATTTGTTCGATGCACGGATAAGGGTCAGAAAGACTTCAAGGCTCTTCTCCAACATCTGTAGATTTAGGGAGTTTACAACATAATCGGGTAGATTGTTCCGAGTAAAACAAACTCGCACGGCAATAATGTTGTCTACACTTGAGTCGCGATTGAGGGGAAGAAGGAGTCAATGTGCGAGCTCTTGCCTTATGCGAGCCTCGTAGATTAAATAATGGTGATATGCGGTAGTCAAAATATTTTATACTCAAATCAGATCCTCTCGGATCCGACGACATGGATAATCGAATAAATTCGGTGTTTTGATTCGCTAATTCTATGGTTTCCGGTTGAATCCAGCGACAAGATTAGTAGCTTGATGTTATATTGTTTGCAAAGTCGCAACATCTTTTTTAAGCCATGGCGACCATGCTTGAACTGCATATTACATTGTGGGTCTGATGTACGTATTCATTATACGGGGAACCGTCTGTTTTGAGTACTTGACGAAAATTCTGTTTAGTGTAACACCGCTTGTTTTTCCTTATCAAAACATTGACCTTGACAATTAATAACTTTCGTTCGTGCGTGCATCGTAAACGCTCTGTACACGTTTTGGCTACCGCAATAAACCGTTCTTCTCCTGTGCCTTTTCCCCAAAGTTCTTGGGGACATTATTGTAGCAATCTGGTCTACTACAAATTGGTGAGCCCGACGTACACGCATTCTTCGTGTATCTTTTCCGGTACGTCAAAATTTTTCTGCTTCACATCGGAGTTTTCAGGTAAACTTTTTACCTCGTTTAATCGTGCATTTTATTTGCATCAATTGCTCCTGTTTATCATGAGTGATTCTAGACGTGTTATTTTGGCTTCGACTGTCATCACAATACCCAGCTTCATTCCACAGGACCCTGAGTATTGGTTTCATTTTTTAGAAACTGCATTTAGTTCTAAAATTATAATTGATGACTCCGCCATGTTTTCACAATTAACGCAGAAACTCCCCGCAGATGTGTTATTACAGGTACGCGACTCAGTCCTGACTGCACCCATAGGTGACCGTTACCGTATCGTCAAACAAACCGTAATTTCTCGCACGTTTCCGTCTGAACGATCTAGGCTACAGCAGCTGTTCGGCAACTCAGAAATCGCCAATAAAAAGCCATCTCCCATACTAATGGAGATGCGCCGCCTGCTAGGGTCATCGCACATGGACGAGTCCTTACTAAAGGAACTATGGCTCCAGCGCTTACCTGAGTGCGTGCAACCCATCTTGGTTGCTGCGAAAAGCACTCCGGTATCTGAGCTTGCGGAAATGGCGGACAACATCGCTGAATGTATCCGTCCCTATCCAGATGCCCATGTTTCCACAGTAACCGCAGGACTATCACGCACACAGGGTATTCCAGCGAAAGGCAGCAATACGGATCTACTGTATGAGGTTGCAACTTTACGCAATGAGGTTCATACCTCATTCTAATCACTCGGTCGTGCCCATAAACCCATGCACCAGGGAGTTTTCTTTTCTTTCTTCCCTCAGGTACGCACCCACCCACCGCTGATGCCACCGAATCGCGCACCCTTCCTGGTCCACCTACGCTTGCCCCCAACTCACCCGGTAGCCCTAACCATCAACAAGAGCACAATTGTTCCAACACGCCTGTCACGTCACACAAGGTCCTTACCAGCCCAGATTGACGCGCCAACCGATTCTCCTGGCGCGGCCGTTTACCATCCTTCTTCGGGACACAGGAAATTCTGAACAGGGACTGTGTTTTCGAAGCTTCTGGTTCTTGTTAACAAGCCCACGAATGCGCCTGTTTCTGCTCAAATTGGGTTCAAACTAAGACCACGCCAAGGCTGGCTTGCCGAAATACCTTCACGTGGTGCCAGCTGGGTGGGCTCGGTTCTCCGAGCTCAGCGAAAGGTTCGGCGGTGGTGTCTAAGGGTGTGGTGGGCTTTCGCCTGGCAAGCGTTCTCCCTATAAAAAGCCACAAAAATCCAATGATGACATCACGACGCGGCGGATGTGACTCGCCGCTCCAAAAGTCACTGCCCCTGTCCTATCCAAGGACATGGTATGGTGCACAGGCAAAAACTGAAGTCACCAACCTATCAACGGGGTTATCGTGCTCCGAACTGGAAAATTCCAGAAAAGGGGCGTAGAACCGCTTCGCGGTCAACCGGCCACCGATAGGGCGAACTCTCTCTCGTCCACGCCTTGTGTTTAAGGGCTCGGGGTGGGACTCCCTAAACGAAATCTCCCCTACTTCGGTGTATTGTCCTGGTGTGAGTTGGCCAAACGGTAGTATCATGTCTACGTTCAACGATGCCGATGACAACGCTTTGTACCCCCCTTCTCGCTTTGTACATCTCATTGTTTATGTTGAACGGCACTATATCTGTATCAGATTGTGTAAGTATAACATAATAATAATAAGACCACGCCAAACGGGAAAATCCAGCTAGCAGCTGTTCACTTCATGTGAGGCGGCTCGGCAGTCCGTTCACTCACATGTGAGACGCTACTTGGCTTAGTCCTGATCGGTTCACCGACATTGATACCACGCCTCGAGTATTCTATCCTTCATCTCATCTGTGCGGAATGATATTTTGAGAGGAGGAGGCTGATGCGTTTCTTTTTTCGGTATAAGGCGCATAACATGAGTAGTTATTATACCCTTTAAACCTAGAATCTCTTGTAAAAATCTCCATGCACTGCAATCGTGTTGCAGACGTTTGCTGGATTCTACTTCGTTCGAAATGGGTACACCATGAACTATAACTGCTCTGCGATTTGTAGCCTCTTTCGCTAGTTCCGGATTATTACGACGAATTTGCCGTTCTTCCCAAGGAACGTCTGGAAATATTCGCACAGTCGATTTGTTTACAACTAAGAGGGATGAGGCGAGCAACATATTTTCTACATCTTGGACGGACATGAGCACTACACGCAGTAACCTGGGTGTGTTCGCACGAGGTGAGTTCGGGGGTCTAAACAATCGCGTCAGCGACGCAGGTGAGGCAGTGATGTCTAAGCTTCTGCAAAGATCATTCCATTGATTCCTGTCATCTGCTTCGCGTTGCTTTACCGATGGCGAAGTTGATTCAACGAGATAACTACAAATTACCGTTAGATCATCAAGGTTTGTCTTTGGGGCGGGGGGTTAGTGTTCAAACCCTTCGGTCTAAGCTTATGCACATCCTTCGATAATTCACTTGACTGCAGGTCAGATTCGCAGACTCATCGGTCGTACCGAGCTGTTGGAAGGGACCTTGGTCGATTTCGGGAGAAATCAGCGTTTCCGTAGTAGTTAGCGCTTCCCTGTTAGACTTGCGGTTAATGTGGTTAGGGACTGCGTTTAGAACTGGTTTCAGTGCTTTCTGACACGCAAATGTTTGGAAAGACTCTAACGTGTTTTCAAGCCGTTTAAGGTTCGCCTCTACAGCGAACATGCGTCCTTCCATAATTGAATCAGAGTTTTCGACTCTTGATAAATCACTATTTACTTTCAATCTGCATGGATTACAAATATAGCAAATGCCTGGTAATTTTTCATTATTAATTAGAGTCACAGATTCGGGTGATAAATACTTTTCACGGTTCGCATGAATAGCAATTGAACACAAGTAACATTTAACTTGACGCGATCTGGGACTTACCAACTTTTGACAAAGTTTGCACTTTTTACAAGCCTCGTCGTCAGGTCCGTTTAAGGTCACGTTGTCGGTCATTGTTACAATTTCGCGAGATCGAGTCGATACACTGGGCGAAGCGGTCGAGTATCGATCGGTGTCTCTCGGTGGAGTGCAAGAACGAGTGGATGCGATGCAGTGCAATCCAACGGACAGTAAAATGGCGTACACTTTCACGCAAAGGCTGTTCTGTGAGATTTGATCCGACAGTGTTGAAATAACTGTCAATAAATACCAAATAGCGAGATCTTCCTGATGGTATCCGAGTTGTTGCGTTATTCTGGATTGGAAGCAATGTTGCACGCGTATGCAATGTTGGGTAGAAATTGGAAGTTTTGATTTTCAAGAATTCGCGTTACTCCGACGTGAAAATAGTATATTCCGAATGAGGAAGTTGAGACGAGTTCAATGATTTAAGAACCGTCTAGAACCGTCAATAAAGCGAGCAATAAGATCCAAAAGTATGAGAGCACAAATTTATCCGTCCACACCGTAGCCTGTCCTGTATGTCGATGTGCACTAGGATGGGTGTAAAAACAATCACTCTGGTTTCACTGACTCGCTTGACTCGTGCTCCCAAAGCGCCGCACCAAGATAAACCAAGATTGCTCAAGGTAGTGTTGCAGAGTGAAAAAGAACTAAAAGATGTACTTTTATCTGCATACTTGTTGCAAGACGGTGAACAAAACACACCACGTATCTTTGTTGACATACCCTGGTCAGAACGGGCAAAATCTGCAGTAAACAGGAACACTGGGAAAGTAAACGAGCGCGACAGTCGTAGTCTTATAATCCTGAACGTTCCTGAAGCTGCTGATAGTCCAGATGCAAAGTGTAACTCCAACCACGACATACAACAATGGAAATTTATTAGTGACGCTATCCACACAAACAATACAGCTGTTATCAATACCTTTAGGATCCCGACATCACCGAAATACGAAGGTAAAGCTCCGCGACCACTCAAACTGACACTGCTGACAGACAGTATGGCTGACGCCGTTCTTAAAAATTGGAAGCAATTTCGATACAAATTGCCCCGAGAGATTAAAATTATTCCCAGACGTCTCAAAACTAATAATATCAAGGCTGATGCCGAAAGTCCAAATACTAAGCCAAAAAACGGAATTCGGCCGACTCTACCGGAGTCGGCGAACAAAATTACCTACCTACCGACTCAGACCGAGCTGTACCAATAAGTTTATCTCATGAACCGTCCTTGCTATCAACATCGACTGTCAAATTTTTATATACGAATGCCCAATGCTTGACAAACAAACTACACGAATTGACTGAACTAACTACCACACACTCACCAGACGTGATTGCCGTAACTGAGACATGGTTTCATCCAACTTTAACAGACAATGAAGTTGCCATTGAAGGTATGTCCCTACTTCGTCACGATCGCCTGACTCGAGGAGATGGTGTTGCGATTTACCGTATTCCGAGATTGTTCTGCCAAGAGATCACTGATGATGACTTACAACTGCAAGACACATTATGGTGTTCGCTTAATGTAACAGCAGGAGAAAAATGCATAGTGGGTGTGATTTACCGTTCGCCTTCAGCTGACGAAGCCTACAATTCAGCATTACTTGCAAATATACGCTTAGCGGCTAACAGATACCGCGGCAGACTTCTTCTGATCGGAGATTTCAATCTGCCGAACTTTAAGGGAAATTCATTTCATCCAGAAAACTCTTTAAATGCTTTATACTAACAGTTGCTGGAAGAAATTCCACTCTACAACCATATTTTCAACAATTCCCGATTTCGTGGTACTGATACACCGTCTATCCTGGACTTGATACTGACAAATGATGAGCACGTGATTGAAAGTCTCACTTATGAAGCTCCAATAGGACTCAGTGACCACTTAGTTATTACGTTTGATTATATTTGCCAGGCAATCAGAACAAGTGACATCAACAAGGTGATTAGAAAAATTGACTTTTCACAACTTAAATCTACTCTTAAGAACGCCACAGACCCTGGTCTTAAGTCCGACAGCGTGCACGATCAGTGGCAGTGGATGATAAACAAACTTAAATCTGCCGTTGAAATGCACTTTCATCTTGTTCCAAAGGTGCAAAAAATGGATATACGTTTAAGCTGAGTAGCCGAACACGAAAATGGTTAACTTTGCGAAATGTTGCATGGCGGGGTCATCGACAAGATACCACTGTTGAGAATTGGGAGACATTCCGCTTGCTGAGAAATAAGGTAAACAAACTTGTTGTTGAGGACAAACTGAATTATCAAAAACATTTACTCAACAAAATGGAATCAAACCCCAAAATTCTCTATCAGATCATAAATAACCGGTCTAGGGTGAAACCAGGAGTTGCCGCTCTATTGTCTCTATTGATTCTTGAGATATTTTATATATTATATATATTTTTTATATGTTCCATATACCATGTCATCCTGCTGCTTTACAGACGCGTGATTGGACAACAACCACAGCATCGGAATCTGCCGAAGTTTTAGCCCATTTTTTCTCCACTGTCTTCAGCCCAAGAAACACCGTTACCTGCCCCTTAACTCCCGTCACCTCACCTGAAAATGTTTTACAACAACTAACTATTACCCCGGACAGTGTCCTCCGAACATTGCTAAATCTCAACACGAAAAAATCTCCCGGAGCTGACGAAATTACCCCGCTGATCCTCAAAAACTGTGCTTCTAATTTGTGTATGACCCTGACCTATTTGTTTAATCTCTCTTTAACCCAAAGTTTCGTTCCATGTGATTGGAAGAATGGCATCATTAACCCAATCTACAAAGGAGGAAACCGTTCTGAAGTATCCAACTATAGACCAGTAACACTACTACCGGTGATATGTGAAGTAATGGAGCGCCTCGTTGCAAACAGCGTCACAAAACATCTGGAAGACAATTGCTTGCTCGCAGTTGAACAACACGGCTTCAGAAAAAGACACTCTTGCCTTTCATACCTTCTGCTCTCCCTCGATGACTGGACACAAGCTGTAGACAAAGGTCTCACCATACACGCGTGTTATCTTGATATGTCCAAAGCATTCGATCGTGTCAACCACAGTCTGTTAATACAAAAATGGAGCAACGTGGCATCAAGGGTTCATTACTAGCCTGGTTTGAGGATTATCTCCGCGACCGTGTCATTCGAGTAAGGGTTGACGGTGCTTAATCACGACCCATTGCAGTAAAGAGTGGGGTGCCGCAGGGATCAGTGCTTGGACCAGTTCTTTTCCTGATCTATGTAAACGACTTACCGAAACTTGTTCGCAGCAAAATCTTGTTATTTGCGGATGACATCAAGCTGTGGACACAAGTACGCACAACTGAAGATTGCAGACAGCTTCAGCTGGACCTTGATGCCTTACAGAACTGGTCAGTTAGAAATGAACTACCTTTCAATTTCAGCAAATGCAATGTATTGAATGTTGGAAGACATTTTGAGTTCTCTTACACCCTTGGTTCCCATATTCTTGAAAGCACTGACAAGGAGAAGGACTTGGGTGTGTGGGTGAGCAGCACGTTGAAACCGTCGCATAACGCCACAGCTGTCTATGAAAAGACGTCGCGAGTACTGCTTCTTCTTAAACGCGTGTTCAGGAGTTTCACGAAGCAAACTGTTCATCGAATAATTAATACGTACTTGAGGCCAACCATGGAGTATGCGGTTCAGGCTTGGTCACCCTGGTTACAGAAGGACATCAGCCTCTTGCAGAGAATATATCATCGGACCACCAAGCTCGTACGTGGTTTAAAACATAAACAATACGAAGATCGGATTACAAGCCTCAATCTCTTCGACTCTCGCTACCGCCGTCTTAGAGGCGACTTGATTTTTATGTTCAATATACTTCATACCCACAACCATCCCCTGAATCAACTATTCACACGACTACCACCACGAACAAGCAGGTGTCATAACTATACAGTACTAATTCCCGACTCGAGGCTGAACTGTCGAAGGTATTTTTATTCTGTACGTGTATGTTTTACTTGGAACTCCGTACCCCGTAACGTTGCACATTCACCCAATTTGGATATATTCAAATCGAACTTAGACAAATTCATGTCGACCAATCCAAACATTGAAACAATATATTCTGCATCATAAAGCTTTGAACCAATGCATCCAAGTAAACTATACATATTTATCCTATCAAACCGGTTGAAAACAATTTCTGCTCTATGTATTTTTACGTCATTCCTGAACTAATCAGTAGGCAAACAAACCCCGTTTTACTACCTATGTTATTGTAATTCGCATATTATTCTGCGGTTTTTGTAAAGCTATGTGCTTTTTAGACCATTGAATTGAATTGAATTGAATTGAGCTGACTCGGTTGGTACAAATTTGCCCAACTAGCGGTGCAGACAGATCGGGAAAGTCCGGTTTAACTAAAATATTCGCATACAAGTAATGCATGTGATTCTTTCGCATGTGCATAATAAAAGTTCGGTTAAATGGCGTTCTCTTGCACGGTATGATTCAGGGTCAAAAGTGGATAATGTGTGATAAGTTATCCTTCATCACTTTGTAATTCGCGCATTTTGTTATATATTCATTGCTTTAAATCGACAATATATCCTCCTTGGCGTGTTTCGTCTTTGTCGCTTGCTTGAGTCATCTGCCTGCGAAACTCACATTTTCGGGAGTTGCAGTGAGGAATTTATTTTAACTTGTCTGAAAACGGTCAATTAAAGGAACTGGATACATTTCAGCAACACTTTAACAATATTTCCTTGTTTTTACGTCGTTGGAGTTCGTCAGCGAAATATGTGTTCGTTTGGTGGGACAAACCAGAAGGCACGCAGCAGCCTAGATTTTCGTGAGTTTTGTAACAACCGACTTTTTATGTATTGATTATTGTTAGGACTTTTAATTTCATTTTCGCTACGATCCTCAGGGGTGAATCACGACACCTTAGGTAATTGGAACGAAAACGAGCAAGAGGTATCGTGGTGGAAGATGGATCGAGAATTCTCGAGGAATGGATTGACAACCTGATAGAGCTCAGAACTGGAAACCCTATCTGGACCCGATCCACTTGACTTGGCATTGTATCGGTACATGATGAGAACTAGTGGCATGAGGAATGCTCTATGTAGCAGTGCATCGCAAGCATGGATTCCGTGGATGAAAAAAGATATATTCTTGCTTGACAGGATATATCATCGTGCAACTAAACTCGTGCGTGGTTTTTGAGACCTTACATACGAGGAAAGGTTGAAAAAGCTAAAGCTCCCCACTCCCCTTCAACTTAGACTTCGAAGTGACGTTATCATTACTTACAAGATATTGAATACTCCAGATCATCCACTCAAACATTTGTTCAAATATCGTGAATCAGGAATTACACGTAGCCACTCAGCGGCACTAGAAATTCCCCATTCCCGTACTAATTGTCGCCGATATTTCTATTCGGTACGTGTCTGTTTCCTGTGGAATGCTCTTCCCGAAGCAATTATCACCTCTCCCTGTATCCAAACATTCACTCGAACCTTGGAAAATTATTTGTTACATAACGGTTTGACGATGCCTGTGTATCGACTCAGGGTAAGCATATTACTTGACTCCAGTGACATCGTATAATTGATTTTTTTATACCTCTTATTGAACGCATATTTACTATGATATGGTAATTGTGAAGCTATGTGCTTTTTGTGACCATAAATTCTTGAATCTTGAAACCTTAGTCGCCCACTTTACCACTGTTTGAGGACACGAACCTGATTTCACTGAATCCAAATGATGACAATAAACAGCCAGAATCTGGTTGTGGTGTGTAAGTGAGGATGATGTGAGCACCACAAATTATTGGTCGTTTATAAGAGTTTTGAGCCATTGCCAAGTAATCACTTTGTGATTCTGTATTTGAACATGGTAGATTTTGTAAAATCCCAATTTAACAGTGGCATTCGAGTATACCTTTTTACCATTTTATCATCGTTTCACGGCTCACGGAACCTGATATACTATTTCACGCACGGATGTGCAATCGTGCAGCATTTTTGTGCTGTACGGCTAATATCGTGCTAATTTGATTGGCCATCGGCAGTGAGCTGCTTGCTGAAACACGCTGCTGTCTCACTACCATTTCTATTTCTATTTCCCCCCTCATATCTGTCTAGGCCTGGGCAACCCGACAGTATCCTAGCCCACGTGCAGTCCCTGACTGTGCGGCACTTTGCCTGGATCAGGCGATGTTAGTACCACGTTATATTGGTTTAAATGTGACTAAATTAGTTAAAATTCTTCAAATACATTCGCGGAGAGAATTGTGCATTTGGTTGATATTAACCGACACCCATTTATATCCACCAGATTAGCCATTTTAACTTACATGGAGGAGTTATTCAAATACAGAAAACAATCGATAAAAATCACTTGACAGAAAATTTACTCACGCGGCAAATTGGCTTTTTGGAATAATGTGTCCATGTAAGCTGTATTTCGGAGCTCCCTAATCTAATGGAGGAAAATGATCTCACAAGAAATGTGCAAAACTTTTCCAACTCCGAACGGAGTGGGTATAATTCAAAGAAAGGGCACAGACTTTCATTCAAACGGTCAAAATCTGTTCCTCCCCCAAACAGAGGAAATATAGCATCAAGAATTGAAGTCCGCACACTTGGGAATGAAAATCTGCAAGGATTTCTAGATACAATATTATTGGACACATGGACGCACATAGTGACGGCCCCATCATCACCCACTGGACAAAATTACCGCGAAAATGCTCATCATAGCCAACTAAAAACACCAGAAGAAGAAAACGGTTACAAAATCATTGAATGGTCCAAGATACCTTACGAGTCTGTAGAATTCTTTCCCAGGACTCCGAAATACGAACATAAAGCCACACACAAACAACTATTGCAGCCGTTTATATATGATAAGTTGCGGGATCCAGGTGATGATACTGGACAATACAGATCCACGCGAAGCCCGAACCAGATGAAGGCACGACAAACGGAAACCTCTACTACATTGGCTTCTCCATGCCCCAGTTACTATTCCGTCCATAACATTGAAACTAGCCAAGAAAAAATGCATTCAAATATTTGGCTGCCTAATGCACATCTGCATAGAACGCTGCCTAGTGAAAGAATGTTACAAATGGAGATGGAACATTACGAAAGAGGTGGCACAAGCGTTTACCAATCGAATATATCTCCTGCATTATCAATATCAAGAACAGTTGCTGATGGTAATACCGGTAACGAAAATCCCGTCAAATTACTATCGAACAATCACACAGACATATCTATAACCAGGATACCAGAAAATACAGCAAACGTATTAGACATATGCACATACTTACCACGCGTTTCTATCGAACCGGTTTTGTTAATAAAATTATCCAGCGAAGATGAAATCGAGAAAAACTTTGGGACCGAACGTCCGACTGACATTGAAAAAAATATTGAAAATAATTGGGCGCAGATTACTAGCACATGCTCTGGTATCCTTCCCGTAATCGTAGAGCAATCAGCTTCCTGTAGCGCACAATCTAACTTGTCTTCAAGCACGCAACTTCCCGAACAAAAATCCAACCCACAGAAAATGTTTGAAGATAAGAATGAATTCCAACAACAAAAAGTTCTTACTAAAGCTCGACATGGAGATTGTATCGCGGGGCAAGAAATCCTGAATGCTCATAGCCAGCAGGGGCTAAATTTTCCAGTTGGTAGCGATGAACGTTTCGCCAAAGAGCATCCTAATTTTACACCCATTGAACAAACAACAGATGCAAAATCGGAATATTACCCAATGGGAGCAGCATCGATCTACTCAGAAGTTGAAAAGAATACCTTCTGCTTCCCATTAGTAAAGTTTACACAAGACACTTCCTCTACAAGTGAATTAGTGTTTCTCATCATACCGAAAAATTTAACCTACACACATTCGAGTACAGACAAGGATGTGAAGTGTATCCAAAACCAACACGTGGCAGACTGTAAATCGTCCGAACAAACAGACATGGGCATCACTGTTAATCACTTACTTGTCGGTCAAAACGTTAACGATATAATCTCGCCGCAACTTATTTCAATACCCGAACTACCATTGATTTTCCAGTTCACACAAGCAAGCGGTACGCCTAAAATATGGAATATTATAGAAGGCGCATCGCCCCAAATCGACGGCCAAATTAAAATACACGACATGTTCCCATTTTTCGGAAATGCAGCTGGTGTTTCATCACACAATCCGTGTTCAGATTCTAGCAATTGCTTGATTTTTGTAAACCAGAGCGAGGAAGACGTTTATAGTAAAGCAGATTGTAGAAATGAGATGAATTTTGCGAACAAAATGAATCCGTTGGCTACAGTGAGTGAACGTCGAATTTCCAAAGGAGGATCTGGTCCTGACTTGTGCCATAACCCCTCAGATGCTGAAGTGTCATTGCATAATGACCAAGAATTGCTTACGGCAAGCACTTGCTCGAAACTATCTTCAAACACGGATCACGTGGACAGTACAGCTTCGACAAAATGGTATACAGTTGGACTCGATCAATCTGGATCAAGTGCAGAGTCGCACACTCTGAAACGAGTCGATCCTATTCCCACATTCGGTCATGTTCACCTGAGACCTTCTAAAGTTGAACGCTTCAAAGAAAACAGAGCAAAAGAATCGAACGTTCAAGTGTACGATGATATTGAATACTACGAAAGCCAATGGAAACGTGAAGCAATCAAAAATGATACAACTAGTATCGAAAGTGCATCGAATCAAGTACATTGTTCACAAAATACACAGGAGATGGCAAGACATAGGTATTTTCTGGATGAAGGAGAGAAATGCAGATGTGGAGATTTTGCGATTACACATGCAGGACCTATGGCTGATACATACAATACTAGTGAAAGACCCGCTAAGCTTGATATCCTTGCCAGCGATATGCAACCATTATTATTCCCAACAGATTTGTTGGTACCGTCCATCTTGATAAACATACCGATACAAACTGGAATTCATTATGAGATGGACTTGGGCGAGCCTCATCCAATGAGATTGGGAATACACACATATTCCATCAAAAACGAGATCGCTGGACAGAACAACGTAGAATCGACAAGAAATTGGTGCTTGCCTTTTTTGAAACTGCGGAGAAAGATCTCATATTCCAAGCGATAAAGGCAGGTGAGTAGTGTTAAAACTGATTTATTTTTACTGCGTGGGTGTTTCGAAAAGTGAAACGTAGCCTTAACCTGAAATTTGAGGGTATTATTGCAACAATAGTGATAAAATTAGTATTGAAAATTAAATTTATTAACAGATTCATCATCATGCAAGATAACAAAATCATGTTTATCGAGAGAGCAATAGACCATTTATCAGGTTGAAATTCCCACTGCTTCTTGGCTTTTACCAAGGTCGCACCAGAATTCGAATTACTAAATCGAGCAACTCAGAAATATTTTTGTCAAAAAAGTATTAGCTATACATAATAATTGATGTACGAGCATGTACGAAATGCGTTTTAAAATCAAATGTCTGCTCAATACAATAAGACAATGCTCGTGTAAATCGCGATAATCACCGAACGAAAGCAGCGCAATTTTCAGCAGCATCAAAAAGAATCTCAGTTCACCAATTACGTTGAAGCTAAAAGTTTCATGCTTGCTGTCAAGAGTAAGTAATGCGGAGAACGGAGGATTTTTCGACGACTCAATAACAGGTTGTTTTGGAAACAAGACATAGGTATTATATATCGTTCCACTTGGTGCTCGTCTGAGTGAAATGTCTAGAAGATCACTTTAAAGGGTAAGACAAGAAGTTGAGAACAATAGAAACAAAGAAGTAGCTTCCTGCTTTTGAGCACACTATCTGGACAATGTATCAGGTTATTTTTTAGTTTTACCCGCCAGGCAGGAGTTTCCTTTCCTTAAATGGTCTACCACCACTGCCTGATAAGAAGACAGATTTTAAGTCACCACTTTCGCCGGGTTACTCTCCCTGTTAAGAGCAGATTTGCCAATCTCAAGAAAAACGCCCAGACTAGAATTTTGACCTTGGGGTGATGCACAATATGCAATATATCCAACGATGCTTATTGTCAGCTGTGAGAAGTGGGCATCAATGATTTATCAGTTAAGCTACTTTAATCTCACTCAACATTGATTTTGAAGTTCCGTTATCAAAGCTGTGAGTGGGTGTATTATGGGATCACCACTTTTCATAGTAAACCACCGCCTTGGCAATCAAATACTGATTGATATTCGTGGATATACCATATCATTTTCCGCGCAACAGTTAGGACTGATCTACATATTCGTTATGTTGTTTGTAGTGTGTTTGATCTATGTATACATGGAATCATAGGACCGATCTACGCAGAGTGATGGACGGTCAGAGAATATGTGCAAGAGAAGTTACTGTCAGATTACTAGGCCTAAACAAATTTGAGATATGGCAGATATGCTTTTAATCGCATGCGAATTTTATGTTGATGCGATGGAGTAGATTAGCTGCGTCAACGTTATCCACTAATAACTTCCTTGTTCACGTCTTTGTCTACCACTCATCTACTGTTTCAGCGCACGTGGAACTTTACGTAACTAAAACAAGTATATGAAATCAGACTTTGAAACCGCTATTGAATAGGGTTCGTACAACGAACCACGATGTTCAAATACAGAATCACAGTGATTCCTGGTCAAGCGTTCGATGCGCTGAGGAATGATCAAGTAATGCATTGTAGTGTGTAAGTGCAACCCTACTTTGGTAAAGCAAGTATAACTTTGTTTACTACTGTTGCAAGGCTAACTCAACTTAATCGTACTGTCGTCACCTGATGACGACAAACAACCAGAAACCGGTTGTGGTGTGCAACTGAGGAGGATGTGAGCAACACATTACTTTGGAATCACTATCTGATTGTGTTCGAGCATCGTGTTTCAATGTATGAGCACTAATAAACAATGTCTATTTTTTTACCACTTCTCACTGATCCAAGACTTGCTGAAACTAATATTCTTGTTTCCACCTTATGACCGCAAACAGCCAGGAACTGGTCTGAAACGAAGTGGAGTGGAAGCAACCCGTTACGTTGGTCATCCATGAGTGCCTCGAACTTTTGACCAGGAATCACTAATTCTGTGTTTGAACATCGATGTTCGATGTACGGCCCCTATATAGCAGTGACATACAAGTCCTATTTTGTCCACCACTTTTACACCGTTTCAAGGAAACCGGAGGTAGTGTGTAATGAGGAGAATGTGATCACAGCACTGTAATACAGAACATATTGCAATTGATTTCATTGAAAACTGTACTCCTGTAATAATTATTATTGGATAAGCCCAATCATCCACAGCAATATTTGCAGTGATTGCCAATTAAACGGGCGTGAAATAGGTGTAATGCTCAAAATCGCTGATAAATAGCGATATTAACGTCACTATTTTCGACGTCTTTTAAATCAGGAAAAGAAAGGAAACAAAGGTGGTCACAGCGGTACAATCGTGGCAGATTGGCGACCTATACAACGTTTACATCCTTTTACTTTGATGTAACATCCGTTTTATCATTGTTTTCCGGTCCATACTCATTTCGCGAGATGATTTTCAAATTTATTTGTCGACAGCGCAAAAAGAATAAAACCATGGCAAACAATACGTGTTTTCCTTTCAAATAGCAATAACACACAGCAGTATTAGACGCGAATAGTGACACTGATTGCCCTGCAAAAAGTATATTTCTAAATGACACTTTCCTCTCCAAAATTATGATCAGCATAATTACAAGGCACAGGTAAAGAACCAAAGAATCAGCTGAACAACTTGTGATGAAAAAAGTCTTAAGGGATTAACAGATGTTTACGACAGGAGTAAAGTTATGGCGTTTGTTGGTTTTCGTTCCAAAATCTCCATGTTTCTATGCAGGATTAGACTACAGTAGCGACACTGGCTTTGTTTCGAAGTCACACATAGAGAGGTTGCTCGCCATTTCTTGGATTGATCTCCAAGATGCACTTGGCAAGAGCAGTGAGTGACTGAACCTAGAAAGTCGTGCGAACGAAGTGTGTGATATGAGATACAATTCCTTTGAATATCTCATACGGAGTTTATAGGAGCTATCAATCTATCAGTAGTACATCGTGTTAACGATCGACCTTAGGGACCAAACGGCCTGATGACGAATAAAATATTCATTTATGCACGGTCCAAGGAACAATAACGTTTCCGTCATCAAAAAGAATCAGTTGCAAATCCAGTGTACTCTTACCGCAAAGACAATATCACATTCTAGCGTCCGCGAATAATGTTAGGTTATTCGTTAGAAAACAGTCAAGTTTTGTTCAATGAATCCACGGCTACGGTTAAAACTAGCTCAGCTTTTAACGAAATGGTCAGGAACAGTAGACAATGAGATTATATTTGCCGTTAGCTCTGCTACATGCTGTTCAATAATCGTTACGTATTATCCAACGACACATGATTCAAGTGAAGCTTAGACAGGTGACGTTGTTTTCAATACTTCTAAAATCCAGTTAAACTTAACTGACAGGCTTAAATAGACATCAGCAAAAATGGCAGTGTGATTCCAGCGTGTTTCCACATGCAGCTAAGTACCGGTCGGAATCAATTTAGCACAGTTTTATCCGCGCAGTAGAGAAGCGCTACGCGATTGCACATCTGTGTTTGAGAAGAGGCAAGCTCAGTAAAGACAACTAGGTTGTTTTGAGTCGAGGAACAACCGCAAGCGTTTTCGACAGTCGGCTTTCTAATTTCCAGACTTATAGTTGTAAGTGATGCGTGTGACGCAACGTCAGCATGAAAACAGATCGCTGCATAAATGTTATAAAAGCGAGCATATTTTATGCACACAGGTGCAGAGACTGAGAACGAGTTACCGCGTAAATAATGGAGGCGATAGGATGTGCCTAGACCCTAAGTAACACATTTTAGAATCAGATGCTGTGAATAGGCAAGGCGACATCAACATTGCAGTGCCGTTGCGCTTTTCTGTAATACATCACGCCAAACTACGTGCTCTAATTTTCAAGCATACTGATTTCATCAACGAAACCACTCAATCACTGAACCCGATCTTACTGTTACCATCGAATGATTCTGAACACCCAGAAGCCGACAGTGGAGATGTATGAAGAAGGTCATTTATAAGCGTTTCAGCGACAGACTAGCACAAACCGTGTCTTTATTTCGTGCCAGTCAAACACACCAAGCGCCGCGAAGGTAAACACACTAACGAACAAAAATATAAGACATTTATTGAAGTCGGTAGAAAAAGTAACAACAAAAGGTTCACAATCAAAAGGTCTAAAGCCAGGGAAAAAAGTGTACAATGAGAAATCTTGCACTAAAAAGCAAATCACATGGCACGAAAAATTAGACTGTCACAATCGGTTGAGAAAGAATACGAAAAGGTTCAAGCACAAAGACTACACACAAATTGGAATGTGTACACATGGTTGAAATAAGACTGAGCAGTTTCGTTGATTGACTACATTGCCTGCAACGAAAGTAATTGTAAAAAAAACATTCAACGAAAGAACACGCCAGCAACCAATCGATAATGATAGGTTGAAAGTGTAATGATGTTTCACACGAAAACAAGATGTTACGGAGCCAGATGAATAACGAAATAGCATGAAATCAACCGCGATTTATCAATGGAATAACGAACATGCGTTCCAGCAAAGTATGTATGGTATGAAATCACAAGCCTGATCCAGGCAAAGTGCACACAGTCATAGACTGCATGTGGGCTATGATACTGTCAGCTTGCCTAGGCTTAAACACATTACAGAAGAGGACAAAGTCGCCAGTGTGTTTCCGCATGCAGCTCTATATCGATGGCCAATCAATAAAACGCGTCGTGTTACATGTGCAGTAAGCGATACTACACATTCGTGAGCTTGGGATTGTGGTCGAAGATGACAGTGAAAGCCGCAAGGAAGCTGCCGTGCTGATGTCGCTCTACTCGTTCACGAGGTGTAGGCACCTCTTCCCAGTTTGTTCGTGCTTACTCTTCTATAGAAGCCGTAGCAATTTAAGTCCCACCCTTCCCCATCTCTTAGGATTTTACTTTTTCACGGTTGTATGGCAGTTAAGGATTCGGTATGTGCAACCGGTGTAATGCTGTTTTTGATGATGATGATGATGATAGTCGAAGATGTGAGAATGATTTCTGGAATTAGTATGGGTAAGCTCTTTGATTCAACACAAATTAATAGTAAAATTTAAGGGGGGCGATAGACATTCAAGAAAATGCTGATTACTGACAAAATGTTCTCATCGTCAGAGACCGTAGTGAACCGGTCGCACCTACAAAAGCTTAACTGCAATACAATCACACCATAACGAAATTTTAAACAGACGGCGAAGGATGGAACTTAAAATGTTACGAAAACGGTAGGGAAGTGATCACAAACACACTGGGATGAAACGTCAATGCATTAAACGAGATATGCACTTAATCAAGTTTCGTGAGCGATATCACCACGAAAGCATTCCGGTGGCTTTCCCTGCCAGGCATTATAACAAGGTTTCCTCGTCACTGACCTAGACAAAATACAAGATTAATAAAACAACCAAAAAAGCTCATAGCAACACCTCAACTGGACTCGATTCTGCGACATATATTTTACGGAGAGTCGCCACAGCCAAGTCTGAATACACAGACCCAAATTAGGGAGACGGATCAACACAACCATAGCCAGTTCGGCTGTCAAGGTCTTCATCTGTTTCAGCTAGCTCAGAGTCTGGTCACCTCTCATAACACTATTATTCGGAGATAAAGGTGGCAAATAAAACCAAGTTAGGAATACGATTACTTTTTATATGAAACATGAACCAACTGGTAAAGTCTATGATAACTGGTTTTTCGACATCGGTACTAAAGGTTCTGTTCACGGATAATTGCGTGACGTATCCGATGTGACAGCGATGGTACCCAGACAGCGACGACCGAATACATTGCGAGACCATCAAGCGAAATGTAACATCACCTACTGAACACCGGCAAGTGTTAGGATGTAGCATCATGTATTCCAAACAAAGAAACGATGACAAACACCTTCCACGAATGCATCATGGGAACGCTGGTCGTCGACTACCTCAAATGGCTAATGACATGAATACCTATTCATGAAAATAGAGTTTGTAATGAATCGGTTATAGTAAGTCTTGGGTAACGTTTCGCTTCTGAACACAGAAGCTTCGTCAGACCAAGGGTGTCGATACGAACAGTGTTCAGGTTTAAATGGCATTCTCTTGACCAATCCTGATTTCTCTAAGCTAGACAGGGGAGATCAAGATAATTGATCACACCTCCTAATTGCTGTGTTCATCCCTAATTCGTTACCCAAAACTTACAATAACCGATTCATTGCAAACTCTATTTTCATGATTATGAACTCCCGATCGGTCTCGAATATATTCAAATACTTTGACATGAATACCTAGTTTGCACATATGTATGAAATCACAAGTTTGATCCAGGTAAAGTGCCGCATGTGGGTCAAGACACTGCCGGTTGCACTGGCCTAGACAGATATGAGAATAAAAATAGAAATGACAGTGAGAATAGACCGTGTTTTCGCGTGCAGCTCGCGATCAGTGGTGAATCAATTTAGTACGGCGTTAGCTGCACAGCACAGAAGCACGCATCCGCGCGATTGGACAGATGCAACCGCTGTAAGCGATTCGTTCGCTGATGGAACCTTAAAAGTAGTTGCTAGAGCAACTGAAAGTTGACAGCGAACTCGCTATTCACGTAAACATTAAAACATTCTGATAGCTTCAATGGTTTATGGCAACGCAGTCTGATCATCACCCGCTCCGAGGCATACAAGACGCTCGAAGGCAGGCACACACAAGGCGCGAATAACTACCGGGAATCCCTTCAATAAAGAAATTGAGTGGATCATCGTTATCGGTAAAATGAACTTTTGGTTTTAACCAAAGTTGCCACAGACAGACAGACTAATTTTAATACTCAGTTATCAAAACACAAACAGATGGAAACTCACAGCAATGCAAGACTAGGTCTAGAAGCCGCTGCCGCCTTTTCCACCATGATCACCCAAGACAAGGACTCGGTATGCTCGATTGAGTTGTTCCAGAAAGATGAAGGTCAGCACGGTGTGCGGACCCAACCGGAGAAAGTATGGCGTAAAGCCCTTCCAAAGAGCGAAGACACCTTCTTTTTGGATTATTTTGTTAACGACGTCCTGGAACAGACAATAGCGAATATCAAAAGAACCCAAGTTAAACGAAATTAGAAAGAAAACACAAGTGAGATGTCACCTGACCTCAGATCGAAAGAGGGTAGCAAAATCAAACACGAAATCAAAGGTCTCGTTGATGTTACGGTGAAAATCAGTAACATGCGCGCGTTCAATAGGTTGTTTAATGCGACGCAAGTTAACTGCCAAACATGATTTCCATTTAATGAACGGGAAAGGGGAACTTGTAGAACTGTGGAATCTACAGACAATCGGGTAAAGGCACACTGAATAGAGGTGGCCTTGCCAGCGATTAAAGCTTGCGAGTAAACAAGGTCGTCGTTAGATAAAATTCTTACAATAAACCGTGGTGCTCAACAGCAGATTCCATGTCCAGTTTGGAAACCTTTCAAGTAAACAGTTTTTTCCGATGTTCACGTTCCCAGCGTAACTGTCGGAACGCGAGTGACAATGAACAAGTTCAAGGCAGCTTTCACGGTGGCACACTGCGAAAAGTTTTCTTCTCCGCCGCATTCGTATAATCGGATAGTCATGAACCGTATGCATTAAAGTACCACGTGGTCCAGTGGTTGCTGCTGTCTCTTTCGGTACGAGCAACACAGTTTCCATTGACGGCGCAGCTAATTGAAAGCTTCGGATATCGACCCAACGAGCTTGGAAGAACTTCTTTTAACCGCACAGTGTGAACACACATCTTTAAGGAGGGAATAGCAGATACTCTTCTCGACTGCTGACTGTAGATCACACCGTCAGAGAGCAAATATCGCCGATTGACCGAGTACTGCGAGAACGCTGAGAGAGATTGTTTACCCCGGATCGAAACGCTGCTTGAGATGGTATCCATGGTTGACATCGACCGAAGAGGCTAACAACCTGTCTGACGCAGTGTAACTTTCCAGCAGTCGGAGAGAGTTCAGAAAACGGATTACGTAGGCCACCGACATGTAACCTGGTCACTTTAACTATGACAAGTTTACATACTCAAGCCTAGTAATAATCTTATTTTATCTTAGACAAAGACTTATGAAGTTAGACAAAGGGCGTAAACTGTTCATCTCAATATATCAGCGCTCACAACTCTACATATTTTAGCGTAAAAAGTTCAATCCTCTCTAATTGATTTAGGATTTTGAAGTATAATGGTGGTATGGTAGATAAGTAAGTATTGGGAGAATAATGGTATGATACTTACAGTACATGATGCGCTAATTAGAAGCGAAACTATAATCAAAGCAAGTGAGTAAAAACACTTCGTTCGCAATAAGAAAACGTTTGTAGAAGAAAAGGTAAATAAACCGAGCACAAATTTGCTCATTTGCATGCATCTCCATCGCACACACCCCACGACCGGCTTCGTGCTGTTTGCACTTATCATTTAGGGACACTACGATCAGCATCTGCATGCGCTTGAACCAGTTGGGCTTGCATGCCATTGTTGGATAAGATTGTCTGTTCAATCACATGTGCCCATACAAATGCAAATTGGGTAAAACCCATAACCATAAACAAAATGCCCATTTGCATGCACTTCTATCACACACACACACACCTCACGACCTAGTATGAATTTATTTACTATTTCATTAGTTACAACGCTAGCTGAACCTAATGAACTAATGAATGCAAACAACCAGAAACCGGTTATGGTGTGTGCTAAGGGCTGTCAGCACAACATTTATAAGGGTCTTGACGGGGAATTACTTTGTGGTTGTGCATTTAAACACGACAGCTGGAAACTGGTTGCGGAGCGAAAGTGTTGAGGATGCGATGATAAATAAGGCACATATATAATCCTTTATATAAAGGGTAGCATCGACAAGAGTTCAAAAAAAATAATCACCATTGTTGGGCTAGGCCAGGAAAAATTGGTAGAATTAAGACCTACACAAGGGCCGACGAAATTGCGTCACAGCCTGATGTAAATTTGGCGCTATTTTTTATATAAAAGGCAAGCACTTGTTATGAAAATCACGTTGTTCATATTCAGTCTATTTTTAACGGTTGCAGCTCAGGCAGCTTTTGAAATTCGCAGTTCGGTGTTTTCTATGCTCTGCTGCCGAAGCACGCTTTTAGGACGCACAAGGAAAGTATTCCTCTACACAGGCGATGCGGTGGCAAGCTTTTCAACCTGAACCGGTTGATAGCACAAATCAAGGTACGGGATGTGCTAATCCGTGACCTGATTGCCGACGATGTAGCCATTATTGTACACTCCCAAGGGCAGCTTCTGTCGCTAATGGACTGTTTCTCATCGACATGCAAAAACTTTGGGCTGACAATCAACATGAGCAAAATCAAAGTCCATGGTCAAGGGACTGTATTGCCTCTCATCATCACTATTGGAAACTGTCAGCTTGAACCAGTACATCATTT
>JACCGJ010023857.1:0-21331 GCA_013407085.1 Atriophallophorus winterbourni | reverse complement strand
TTGATGACTACGCCATGTTTTCACAATTAACGCAGAAACTCCCCGCGGATGTGTTATTACAGGTACGCGACGCAGTCCTTACTGCACCCATAGGTGACCGTTACCGCATCGTCAAACAAGCCGTAATTTCTCGCACGGTTCCGTCTGAACGATCTAGGCTGCAGCAGTTGTTCGGCAACTTAGAAATTGCCAACAAAAGCCATCTACCATACTAATGGAGATGCGCCGCCTGCTAGGGTCATCGCACATGGACGAGTCCTTACTAAAGGAACTATGGCTCCAGCGCTTACCTGAGTGCGTGCAACCCATCTTGGTTGCTGCGAAAAACACTCCGGTATCTGAGCTTGCGGAAATGGCGGACAACATCGCTCAATGTATCCATCCCTATCCGGATGCCCATGTTTCTACAGTAACCGCAGGACTATCACGCACACAGGCTACTCCAGCAAAAGTCAGCAATACGGATCTACTGTCTGAGGTTGCAACTTTACGCAATGAGGTTCGAAACCTCACTCTCAACAGTAAGTCACGATCACGTATCCCATCCCGCCAACGCTCGAGTAGTCACACTCGATCACCCGTCTGCTGGATCCATCGGAAGTACCGCGATAATGCGCGGCGTTGCATTAAACCTTGCGCTTATCGCACATCGCCAGCGAAATACTCGGTCCGGCCCCCAACGACGACTTCTGTCTTGGGCACGAAGAGTTTAAGTCGTCTCTTCTTTATAAAGGATAAATCCACAGAACAACGTTTTCTGGTAGACACTGGTGCCGAAATCAGTGTACTGCCAGTAGACACTGGCGCAACGTCCAATCCGATGAGCCAACACTTAAAGGCAGCTAACGGATCTCTCATAACAACCTACGGTCAACGCTCCTTGACCCTTGATTTAGGTTTACGTCGTGAATTCCGCTGGATTTTTACAATCGCTGCGGTTCCATTTGCGATCCTGGGCGTTGATTTCTTGCACTCGTTCGACATTCTTGTCGATTCTCGCCGCTCGCAGCTGATAGATGGGACTACTCGTCTTAAAGCTCTTGGTACACCGAGCAGAGATGCAATGATTTCTCCTGTGCTACATTTTGGCGAAGTAGAACCCTGCTTTGCTACTTTGTTCCCGAAATATCCTAAATTATTCCAATCATCATCGACTGCACTACCGGCGGTTACTACACCAGTAGAGCACCACATCGCCACCAGTTGTCCTCCAGTATACGGAAGACCGAGGCGATTACCGCCAGGGAAGTTGCAGATTGCACGCAAAGAATTCCAGCACATGCTGCAATTAGGTATTGTACGGCCATCTAGTAGCCCTTGGTCATCTCCTCTGCACATGGCACCCAAGAAATACCCAAACGATTGGCGCCCGTGTGGTGATTACCGCAGGTTAAATAAAGCGACGGTACCCGATAGGTACCCGATTCCGCATATTCAAGACCTGGCTGCCAATATCAATGGGTGTACCATTTTTAGCAAGGTAGACCTGGTTCGAGCGTATAACCAAATACCGGTCGCGGAAGCGGACATCCCAAAGACGGCAGTCACCACACCGTTCGGACTTTACGAATTTGTCCGTATGCCGTTTGGTTTATGTAATGCCGCTCAAACCTTCCAGCGATTCATGGACCAGGTTTGCAGAGGTCTGGATTGCGCTTACGTAAATCTCGACGATGTACTGATTGCTAGCGCATCCAAAGAGGACCACATGCGCCACCTAACGGCACTTTTTGATCGTTTGTCCAGTCATGGGATAACGATCAATGCGTCTAAGTGCAGTTTCGGCCAGACTCAGATCGACTTCCTGTGTCATCAACTTTTAGCTTCCGGTATTCGGCCACTGGATGAAAACACGGACGCCATTCTTAACTTCCCAGAGCCAACAACGTTTAAGGAGCTCCGGCGTTTTCTGGGACTGGTAAACTTTTACCGCAGATTCATCCCACAGTGCGCACGAATATCCCAGCCTTTAAGTGATTTGCTCCGTGGTAGTGCGAAGATATTACTGTTGGATCCTTTCACCTTCCAATATCTATTTGTTTTATTTTTGTGAATTTTAAAATCTCAACATTGTCCCATGTTTTCTTGTTTCCTACTACACTTTTGTTTTACTCTTTCTCTTCGAATAATTTGACTCCATTTTATCTGCGCCATTTCTCTTTTGGACTCGTGTGCGTAACCTGATACGCGCTCAATATTGTTTTTGACATTGACCCGGATTTTTACCCGGTTGACCCCAATATTTGAGGTATTTTTTACTACATTTTGATTGCCTCAATACAGTACCGCATTTATAGACAAATCCGCTTTGGGTTCTGATATACCTCTGGGATTTTGCGCGTCACTCAACTTGGGACGTTTCATTGATTGTCAAATACAATCAAAAGTACTCAAATACTTTTATTGCGTGGAGAATCCGTCGATCATCGCTGGATTTTTGGCTTGGCATTTGGTTCACACGACGGAGAATATCTCATCTTCAAATATGCCTAGAACAAGGACTGGCAAGTCGTCTAACAAATTCGACGACGTTATTTTAAACCCCGATCCCGTTTATGATTTTTCTACTATTTTTAATAATTCCCCTGATAAATCAGTGCATACTCCCATACGTATACCTTCCTCGAACGATAATTTCAAAAATTTGCCTTCAAACTCTGCGATATTAACTTTACCTGTCCAGCACCGTCCTCCTAGCTTAAGTGATGTTAAAGGTGTTGAATCTAGAGCGTCTGATGATCATAAGGAACGCCGTCAAAAATTGGCTAAAGAAATATACGAGGATGAAATAGCCATTAAATTGAAGGAGCTGGATATTTGTAGACACAGCCTAGAGGCGAAGCGGAATATGATTCACGATTTCGATTCACCCGATGATATCAAAGGCGATAATGAAATCGACCCGATCCTAATGCGTGAACATACTCCAAGTCCATTGCACTCATCTAAATCTGGGAACGAATGTCCTGTTTTGAGTAACGCAGCGTCACGTGAGATGCCGATGAACGCATCTGGTTCGACGCGGTATTATGACATGCGTGGAGATGGATTACCTAAGATAGACATAGATAAGTTCGATGGTAATCCGATGGAATTCTGCAAATTCATCAAAGCCTTTGAGATGACCATCGAAGACCGCATTTCTAATGATAACCGCAAATTAATGTATTTATTACATTACTGCAGTGGTTCTGCAAAGACGCTATTGAACATTGTGTTTACCTCCCGGATAGTGAAAGATATTGTCAAGCCCTACGCATCCTTAAGACGGAATTCGGTCGCCCACATGATATCGTCCAGTCATTTTTGAAACAGATTCTCAATGGCGACATCATCAATCAGAATGACATCGGTTCGCTCCAAAACCTGACACGCAGAATGCGAAACTGCGAGCTCGCACTTGGACAGTTGAATCGTTTAGGTGAGCTGAACAACATGACAAATTTAAAGCTAATTGTTGAGCGTTTACCTAAACATTTGCGTTACAAGTGGGCTGAACGTGTGGATGAAATAATTCGATATGACGAGGAGCCAACGTTCGGTAACTTAGTCAGTTTTTTGGACAGACAAGTCTCAATAGCTACCAACTGCTTCGGTACCTTAGCAAGTGGTCGTGAATTGAATGCTAGTTCACCGATGCATATGAATACTAGGAAAGTTCGCATGAATGTTATTTTAACGACTGAGTCTTATCGATGCTCAGAGTGCTCCATGACACATACATTACAAGAGTGCACTGTGTTCGATAGGTTACCTCACGCTGAAAAGGTGGTGCGAATTAAAACTTTCAGACTCTGCTTTAACTGTCTTCAACCAAATCACAGGGTAGCTGATTGCAGAGTACCTAATAGATGTGGAAAGGATGGATGCAACGGCAAACATCACAGACTCTTACATCGCACTGTCAAAGGTGAGCCTGAAATAATGATCAATTCGACACGTACACGAAGCTGTGGCAGTTTGTTGTCCATAATTGCTGTAAGAGTAATGGGTCCGAATAAGGTAGTGCTTACGAACGCCCTTTTGGATAATGGCTCTGACACAACTTTGGTGACTGCTGATTTAGCCGAAGAACTGAGTCTGTCAGGTGAACAAGCCTACATTGATGTCACTTCAGTGCATGGCACACGTAAACAAACAACTACTGTCACGTCCTTTGGAATTCAGTCGCTACATGATGGTGCCAAGATAGATATCGACCAGGCCTACGTGATGAATTCTCTCCCAGTGAAAGAGGTGACTTTTCCTGAGCAGTCATTGAAACATTTGAATCATCTATCTGATCTCAAGATAATCCGTATCCCAGATAACAGAGTTCGGATTTTATTGGGAGTAAACGTCCCGGAAGTTCACTGGGTGTTGGAACATAGGCTTGGCAGACCAAAACAGCCATTTGCACACTTGACGCCATTGGGATGGACGATTATTGGTCCAACATCGACAGAACTATGTAAAGTTTCGATCAATTGTCTCAGTACACAAAGGGATATTGCTGAGGACATAATAAAATTGTTTGATAGTGAATTTTCTGATAATCGTGATGATAGTACGCTGTCTATGTCGATACAATATAAACATATACTATCGAAAGCCGAGCGTGACACATGCTTACGGAACGCACATTACGAGGTACCTGTTCCGTGGAAATTTGATACCAGTCATGGACCTCGTAATCGTATATTGGCAGAGAAGAGACTTGAATATTTAAAGGGTCGCTTGCTCAGAGATGGTTCGTTGTTGGACAAATATGACGACATATTGCGTGATTACCTCAGTAAATGTTACGTAACAAAACTCGTGCCCGCATCTAAAGAAATTATTTGTTACATTCCTCATCATCCAGTTTTGAATCCCCGAAAACCCGGGAAGGTGAGGATCGTGTTCGATTGTGCAGCAAAATTCCATGGGGTTTCTTTGAACGATTGCATACATCCTGGTCCTGACTTGACTAACAGCATCACATGAGTGATTTTGAGATTCCGCCTGAAAGAGATTGCAATTTCAGCTAATATTCAAGAGATGTTTCTTCAAGTTCGCCTTCCTAAAGGCGATCGAAGTTCCTTTTGTTTTCTCTGGCATACTGATGGTGATCTTGGTCGTCCCCCGGATACCTATAGACTAAATGTCCATCCATTTGGAGCAACCTCTTTTCCATTTTGTGCGACGTTTGCTCTGCGAGAAACAGCTGACGATAATGCTGATATATTTAGCAGTGACACCATACTTGCTGTTAAATGGAACTTCTGCGTTGACGACTGCTTGGTATCTGCCGATACTGCTGAAGATGCTATCAAATTAGCTGATGAACTTCGACGGTTATTGCATCTTGGCGGGTTTTGTTTACATAAATGGGTTAGCAATAATGCTTTGGTACTGGGAAGCATACCCGCATCGGAAAGAGCAATGCATCCAGTTGATTTGAACATTGCAGATTCAAGCCTACGGCACACGTTGGGACTATGTTGGTCCATTGACAGTGATCGATTCCGGTTTAGTGTCAACATCCCTTCTCGTCCAGTATCCCGGCCTGGAATACTATCCTGTATCGCTTCATTGTATGATCCCCTGGGATTTGTAGCGCAAATTTTACTAGAGCCAAAAAGATTGTTACAAACGTTATGCAAGAGAGGACATAGTTGGGACGAAGAACTAGATGGTAATGAAATAAGCGTTTGGGAAACCTGGAAGGAAGAAATACAATTTGTGAAGTCCTTGGAAGTTCCACGATGCATGAGGCCTTCTGGATTTAACTGTAAAGATATGTCCTTTCACGTTTTTTCGGATTCCTCAGAGGTGGGTTACGGAGCTGTAGCGTACGTGCGATACTCATCTTCGAAAGGCAAATCGCATTGCAGTTTTGTGATGGGGAAAGCCCGTGTTTGCCCACTCAAGCCAATTACTATCCCGAGGCTAGAATTACAGGCAGCTGTTTTATCGGTGAAAATATTGCGAAACATATACGATGAAATTGGCTGGGATAAGGTAAAGGCTTACCTATGGACAGATTCCACTATCGTATTATTATATCCGCAATACTGAATCCCGCTTTCAAACATTTGTGGCTAATAGAATCGGTTTCATCCGTGAGCACACTGACCGTCACAATGGAGACACGTATCATCGAACGAGAACCCCGCAGATATTGCCTCCCGAGGTATTGACGCTCGCGATTTTCATTTGCTGAATCGATGGCTACATGGTCCTGGATTTTTACTGACTGATACGCGTGATTGGCCCGTGTCTTGTCAGATTAACTTATCTCTTGACGACAAACGTATCGAGTTTAGAAAACGGACCACTACATTGACGACTATTTCGACGTCGCCCCCATTTGAAACGTTGGTCTGTTATTTTTCCTCATAGACTAAACTCAAATGCGCCGTTGCGTGGTTACGCCGGTTCCGGCAATACCTCTTGCATAAAACTGCTGCAAATTTGACTATTAGCTTGAAGGTTGGAGTTTTGACTCTGCCCGAACTACAAGATGCTGAATGGTACATTTTACGTTACGTTCAAGGTTCGTACTTTACAGAAGAGCTGAAGACATTGCATGGAAGGTCTGTGAAACCCTTCACCAAAATTTCTAGATCATCACACTTGCGCAAATTGAACCCTATAATAATAATAATAATAATAATAATAATAATAATAATAATAATAATAATAATAATAATAATAATAATAATAATAATAATATTAATAATAATAATAATAATAATAATAATAAAAATAATAATAATAATAATAATAATAATAATAATAATAATAATAATAATAATAATATATTCTTGGTAAACCAAGGCATGCAAAACATGATCAGGTTATCAATGTGTACAAAATAAATAAATTGTAAAATGACCTTTTCAAGCGGAATTTTTAAACATTTTTCCGTTTAATAAAGGATGGTAAATTTACAAGGGTAAGAAAGTTAATTTTTTCGCGCAATGTCACACAGTAATAAAGTTTCATCTAGATTGCATCGAAATAATCAAACGAAGAGGATGCAATTAATTCTGGAGCAGAGATTGAAAAAAAGAAAATAACATAAAAAGTTATGAAGGAAATGGTGCGTTTGAAGATATAAATGTCACAGTAAAAATAAATTTTCGAAATAAAGAAAGTTCCTTCATATATATATAAATTGACTTCTTCGGAATGTTGGTGGGTGTGATTGAAAAAAAGCACATAAAAATCCGAAGTTAAATTGAAAAAAATTAGAAAATGGAGGGGATAAGGAAGAGATTGTGGTTTAAAATCGCATGAGGTTTGGGCCGGTTGTACGATCCAGGAAAGTCGAAGAATTGTCTAATAAGGGAAACCAAAACTGTTTGCCAGTATGGATTTCAGTTCATGTAGAAGAATCAGTCTTACGCGGAAGAAGCAAGGACCAGTATCGGAGTTGGTTTTGGAGTCGGAGGTACTGGAACACAATTAAAACTATTCTCTTCACCATCATGGTGAGAGGTTATCATTGTAAAATAGTACATTTATTATAAACGATAAAAAAGATCACAAAAAACAATATTTTTGGCATTTTAGCGTTGTTTTTTTGTTTTTATAATAAATACGTTATGGCAAAGCATGTTTTTATGCATAAATGGGTTTAATGTAAGCAGATTACGGTTGAGAATATGGTAATATGGTAAAAATGATCATAAGACGCACGGTTACGATGAAGGTTTGTAACAACATATCTAAGGTCCGGCAACCTGACACTTGAATGGCCAGTTATCCAGAGAATACTATAAGACCTCATGATATACTAATATGGTGAGAGGTTATCATTGTAAAATAGTACATTCATTATAAACGATAAAAAAGATCACAAAAAACAATATTTTTGGCATTTTTAGCGTTTTTTCTTTTTTTGTTTTTATAATATATACGTTATGGCAAAGCATGTTTTTATGCATAAATGGGTTTAATGTAAGCAGAATACGGTTGAGGATATGGTAATATGGTAAAATGATCATAAAACGCACGGTTACCATGAAGGTTTGTAACAACATATCTAAGGCCTGGCAACCTGACACTTGAATGGCCAGTTATCCAGAGAATACTATAAGACCTCATGATATGCTAATATGTGGAGAAAGATGTTGAATTAGAAACCTGGGATCCCATGGGAGAATGGTTTGTTGTGTGTTGGAGGTAGACTCAAAACTGCTTCAATTTCACCTCATTCAATGCACCCCATCATACTACGCTCGAAGCATCCTATAACGACGAATATCATAAGATATATTCACGAAACTGAAGGGCATATGGGTGTTACTTATGTTTTAGCTGAAGCACGGAAGAAGTATTGGATATTAAGAGGTGCTTCGGTGGTGAAAGGTATATTGCGTAAGTGCATTTTATGCAGCATGCGATCTGCGAAACCATCAGAGCAAATAATGGCGGACTTACCGGCATGTCGATTGACACCCGGGTATACATTTGAAGCGACGGGAGTTGATTTATTTGGTCCGTTTATTGTGCGCGAAGGACGCAGTAACAGAAAACGCTATGGATGCATATTTACATGTCTAAAAACACGTGCCGTCCATTTAGAGGTTACGTATACCCTATCGATTGATTCGTTTTTGATGGCTTTATCCCGTTTCATTAATCGTCGCGGTTCCCCTAAGTATATGTTCAGTGACGAAGGCAGTAATTTTGTCGGAGCAGAGCATGAATTGAAACGTTTCTCGAATGATCTTCAAGATATTAAAATTCACAAGAATCTGTTGGCCAAAGGCATTGATCGGAAGTTTAACCCTCCTTATAGTAGTCATCGCGGAGGAATTTGGAAGCGGCAGATCAGATCCGTCCGCCGCATTCTGAGTGCGGTGTCACAGGAACAGATCTTAACCGACGAATATTTATTTACATTCTTGAGTGAAGTTGAACGGATACTAAACAATCGTCCGATCGTACCGATATATGACGACCCGGAACAGATAGTTGTATTGACTCCGAATCATCTATTGCTTAACCGTGAACATGACAGTATATTAGACGACTGTGTAAACATCAGAGATCGGTATACAAAGCGTTGGCGACAAGGTCAGGTACTCGCGGATGCGTTTTGGCGTCGTTGGTTAAAGGAGTATTTACCACTACTGCAACTAAGACATAAATGGATGCGGTTGCGGAGAGATTTTGCTGTTGGTGACCTTGTTCTCTACCAGAACGAGAATGCATCGCGCGGTTCGTGGAAAAAGGCTATCATATCGGAAACTATCCTTGGAGCAGACGGACATGTGCGTGAAGTATTATTACACACTACAGATGGGAAGCTTAAACGAGATATACGCCGAGTATGGTTTTTGGAAGGTGATAAAGAGTGATGGTAGTTAAAAAGCCAAGGTGGCTTTGGGGGGCGGTGTTGGATCCTTTCACCTTCCAATATCTATTTGTTTTATTTTTGTGAATTTTGAAATCTCAACATTGTCCCATTTTTTCTTGTTTCCTACTACACTTTTGTTTTACTCTTTCTCTTTGAATAATTTGACTTCATTTTATCTGCGCCATTTCTCTTTTGGACTCGTGTGCGTAACCTGATACGCGCGCAATATTGTTTTTGACATTGACCCGGAATTTTACCCGGTTGACCCCAATATTTGAGGTATGTTTTTACTATATTTTGATTGCCTCAATACAGTACCGCATTTATAGACAAATCCGCTTTGGGTTCTGATATACCTCTGGGATTTTGCGCGTCACTCAACTTGGGACGTTTCATCGATTGTCAAATACAATCAAAAATTACTACTTACGGAAGAAGCCAAATCGGCTTTCAATTTGGTAAAATCCCACATAACAAACATCAAATCACTTAGCCACTATAGACCCGACGCCCCGCTCTCCTTATTTACGGACGCATCTGCCGAAGCAGTGGGGGCGGTACTTCAACAATACGTTGATGGGTCATGGTTCCCTATATCGTTCTTCTATAAGCGGCTTCAGCCCGCAGAGACCCGATATAGCACGTTCGGTAGAGAGCTTTTGGCTATCTACCTCGGAATCAAACATTTTCGCCATTTCCTGGAGGGCAGACAGTTCGCAGTGTTTACTGATCATAAGCCCCTCATCCACTCGCTCAGCAAGTCATCCGAGCGATATTCTCCTAGAGAGACGCGGCACCTGGATTTTGTCAGTCAATTCACGACTGACATACAGCATATCGCAGGTGCCCAGAACCCGGTCGCGGATGCACTCTCTCGAATAAATGTAGTAGAGTTGCCGTCCTCCATCGACCTCGGTTAAATCGCCGCAGCGCAAGCTGCAGACACTGAAACAGCACAGCTCAGGGACTCCACTTCCCTTGACATTAAACTTTTACCGTTGCCTGACGGCTCGGGCGATATCCCGTGCGACGTTTCACAAACCACACCCCGACCACTGATTCCATCTGCATTCAGGCGGCGCGTTTTCGAGGGATTACACAATCTCTCCCATCCTGGCATTCGTGCCAGTGTTAAAATGATAACGGCTCGATTTATTTGGCCAAAAGCTAGTAAGGATATTCGAAGTTGGGCAAAAGCGTGTCGTGAATGCCAGCTCACGAAAATCCATCGACACACCAAGAGTCCATTAGGAACTTTTGTCGAACCGGATGAGCGCTTCTCACACATACACGTAGACTTAGTCGGCCCATTGCCCCCTTCACGTGGCCACATATATATCCTCACGATAATCGACCGTTTCACCAGGTGGCCTGAGGCCATCCCACTTCACAACTGCTCTTCCGAGACAGTTGCACATGCCTTTTTCGAGCGTTGGGTGGCACAGTTCGGTTGTCCGGGTATTGTCACTACGGACCGAGGTTCCCATTTCGATGGTGCCTTCAGTAAATTGCTAGCTACTCTGGGTTGCCAGCATCACCGAACTACAGCTTACCACCCCGCGGCGAATGGGATGGTCGAAAGGTTGCACAGGCAGCTCAAGGCGGCATTGATGGCGCATGGAGGTATTGACTGGACCGAAGTACTACCGATCGTCCTCCTAGGTTTGAGGTCAACCTTTAAAACCCCTTTGCAGGCTACCGTAGCCGAATTGACATACGGTCGCGCCATCGCTCTACCTGGCGAGTATGTCGCCCCACACAAACAATCACCCTTCGCCTACGGCGATTACGTGGCGCGCTTGCGCCATTACATGGGTCGTTTTCGCCCGTCACCCCCGCGGCTTCAGGCCAAATCATCACATGTCCCAAAGGAGTTGGCTGATTGTCCACATGTTTTTCTCCGGAATGACATGGTGAAGCATCCTCTTCACCCTCCTTATACTGGACCGTTCAGAGTAATTCGGCGCTCTCCCAAGACGGTCGTCATTGACCGTGTTGGCAAGCATGACACTGTCTCAATCGACAGAGTCTAACCGGCTTTCATGGACGAGGAAGTTGTCCCAAATGACCCAACGCCAACCCCGGCACCATTGGTCATTACCCCTCCTGTCCCTACAGCTAACCCAGAGCCGGCCACTACAGGAACCAAACGTGCCAAACGGCAACTCGTTCGATTCGCTGATTTTGTTGTGAATAGTTGATACTTTCATATCTTTTGGCATACACGGGTGCATTATTTCGTAACTCATTCTAATCACTCGGTCGTGGCAATAAACCCATGCGCCAGGGGGTTTTCTTTTTATTTCTCCCCTCAGGTACGCACCCACCCACCGCTGATGCCACCGAATCGCGCACCCTTCCTGGTCCACCTACGCTTGCCCCCAACTCACCCGGTAGCCCTAACCACCAACAAGAGCACAATTGTTCCAACACGTCTGTCACGTCACACAAGGTCCTTACCAGCCCAGATTGACGCGCCAACCGATTCTCCTGGCGCGGCCGTTTACCATCCTTCTTCGGGACACAGGAAATTCTGAGCAGGAACTGTGTTTTCGAAGCTTCTGGTTCTTGTTGTCAAGCCTACGAATGCGCCTGCTTTTGCTCAAATTGGGTTCATACTAAGACCACGCCAAACGGGAAAATCCCGCTAGCAGCTGTTCACTCCATGTGAGGCGGCTCGGCAGTACGTTCACTCTCATGTGAGACGCTACTTGGCTTAGTCCTGATCGGTTCACCGTACATCCTACTCTCGAACCACCGATGATCGACCCACGCAGACCGAGCGCCCTGGCTGACTTCTATGTGACTGGTTGCTGAGAGACTACGTTCCTGCCCGGGGTAACCTGACACCCGCATGCGCCACGCTACTGGCAACTCCCGATCAGAAGTCTTCGTTGACCAGACTTCTTGGAGGGGGGCTGTGTAACACCGCTTGTTTTGCCTCATCAAAACATTGAGCTTGACATTAATTACCTTCCGTTTCGTTCGTGCGTGCATCGTAATCGCTCTGTACACGTTTTGGCTACCGCTATATATCTTCCAGTCAACCTGCCTTTTCTCCAACGTTCTTGGGGATATTATTGTAGTAATCTGGTCTACTACACTTTTTGTGTAAAATAAAATCTCTTTAAAATCATGACCCATTGATACTGATTCTGATGAATGGAAGACCCCCCGCTAAGAGCCCGCCATGGTATTATAACATTATTCGTAATTACATGAAGGAAAGAAAGCGGTTATGGCGGAAGTTCTCTTCTAGTGGATGCACCAACGACTATGTATGCTAAAAAGTGCATCTAGCTAAAAAGAAAAAAAAGAGAATTATGAAACTTTTTTGGTGAACGAAGCCAATTCGGCGCCTAAATGCTTCTTTGGGTACATTAGACATAGAACTAAACCTTCTCAACGAGCACCTTGCTTGGGATCTATGAGAGGTTCGACTGAACATGAAGATGAACGTAAAGCAGTTCTTCTCGCCGCTCAGTACAGTTCGGTCTTGTAGCAAATTGTAATTTTACTTTCTTTTTAATTGTACTTCCATTTCCATCAATTTTTGTTTTAATCAACCATTATTCCAGAATATATTTTTCCGCGCGCGTTCCTGTGTAGTGAACTGCTTCCACTTTATAACTTCGTATTTCGTACATACAATTTTTGGCCTTTTATAGTTATTCGTTTTTTGGCCATGTACACTTCATGTATGAATCCGCGTCGATGTCTTGAAAATTCCTCTTTCGGTCCAGCAAGATCAAACGAACTGGAGACATTTGTTCCCACCCTACACCCGTGTTCCTTATCAAGTTTTTTGTGTCATAATTTTCTAGTGATATTTTTTGTTTGTTCTTCAAATTGAAAATAACATTTAAACTAAATGTTAAATCTGTGAGCGTTTTCTTTCCCGAACATTTTTCCTTTGTTTAACTGCACTTCGGCTTCCGCACATTTTGATTTGTCCGTTACCCGTGTTTACCGTTATTGGAAAACGGTAATTTTTTGTGCTCTCAACTGAGCTGTTTGACTTCCGTTTATTGGACGCGTTGGGTTTGCATTGAAACCTGTATTCGATTACCGTTGAGTACAGCGTAAATTGACGTATTGTTCTGATTTGGGATCGATTCGTAAACGCTCGTCACTCCCGGTAGAAGATTCTCGTGGCTCGTAGCAGGCAACTAGTTTCCGTGACAGAAACTATTCCCCAGTGACGATTTGGTCGCTACAGTACTCAACGTCGAATTCGCTGACGTCAATATGCCTGTTACCCGCAGTTTTGTCGCAAAGATCAAATCTTCCCAACAGTTGGTCGATAATGGAACGGAAGACATCGCAGGTGAGCGCATTCATTGTTCTGTTGTGGGCTCTCGTGGTAGCTTAAGGGGTTCAACGATAGATTCAAATATCCTTGTTCGTAAGGCTAAAATGCGCCTTGAACTACTAAAACTGGAAGTGCTTGAGGATGCACAGGCGGTTAAAATGGCCGTGATTGCTGCTTCTGCATCTGACGATGCACATTCACACTTGCAAGATATTGATACCGATCAAAAGGTTGCAAGTTATCTTGCGCATTGTGGGCATCAAAAGGAAGAAGTAGCTGACTACCCTTGTTCGGAGGTAGAAGCTTCTGTTCGTAATAAAAAGCCCGGTAGTTTACCACGATCTGATCTTCCAAAGATAGAATTAATGTCTTTTGACGGTTCAGCTAGCACCTACTGGAAGTTTTTTCGTCAGTTCGAGACCTATGTGGAGTCTAGAACTCGTGATGACGGACAGAGGTTTCTATATCTGCTACATTATTGCCGAGGTATAGCAAAGGAAGCTATAGAAGAGTGTGTCATGCTGCCACCTGAACGTGCTTATAAGCGGGCGAGATCAATCCTGAAGGACCTCTTCGGGCAACCGCATAAAATAGCAAGATCCATGCTGGATGGACTGTTCAGTGAGTTTGAAGCAGCACCGTACAGTCCGCAACGATTGTCACACCTAGTGATAAAGATGAGTAATTGCCAAATTGCTCTAGAGCAAATGAACTACACTGCGGACCTCAATTCATTGATGGTGCTTGAACGCTTAGTCCGCACACTTCCTCTGTATCTACAGCAGCAGTGGGCTGAGAACGTCGAGCAGCGTACCTGCGAAGACCGAGAGCCAAATTTCGCGGATTTGATGGGCTTTATCAGTCTACGGGCAAAGATTGCTAACAGCCGGTTCGGTCAATTAGTGGAGCAAAATCGCAAGGGTAAGAACGCTTACACGAGTGAAACTGGTAATAAACCAGTCGTGAATAGAAAGCAAACCTTTGCTCAGTGGCGTGCAGACGACACAAAGAAGATTGAAAATCCAGGATGCCCAACCTGTGGGGGTACTCATGGAGTGGCATCTTGCCAAGACTTCATTACTGCCGACTGCGAAACACGTTGGAAAAAGGTGAAGCAGTTTCGCCTGTGTTTCAAATGCCTGAAGGCTGGTCATGACAGAAAATTTTGTCGTGTCACAAATTCATGTCAAGTCGTTGGCTGTAAGGCTTCTCACCACACATTGCTGCATTGGGAACCTAAGGTCCAGTCTCACGTTGAAAGCAAAACAGTGAGCATGACGAACTGTGGGCAAGTTGTCTCTATGGGAGTATTACCTGTTCGCTTGGTAGGACCTGGAGGTTCTTTGGAAGCATACGCATTTCTTGATTCTGGTTCTGATACGACAGTCGTTTGCCGTGAAGTCGCTGAAAAACTTGGACTTGAGATGCAAGCTTCAGAAACTCGCATTAAGACGATGAACGGTACAATGTCCGCTCGCGAGCTTGCTAGTGAGTTCAAGTTGGAATCGCTTAATGGACTGGAGATAATTGACATCAACAAGGCTTTGGTCGTTGATGAAATCATGCCCTTTGCAAACATGCGGCCTCGTTCAAAATTAGCAGGTCGATGGTCCCATCTCAAGGATGTGGTATTTGAGGAAACTGACCGTAAACGCATAGTTATCTTGATTGGATGTGACATCCCGGAAGCACATTGGGCAATCAAACAGCGATTGGGGGCTCGGAAACAGCCATACGCTGTGAAAACCCTACTCGGTTGGGTGTTGTTGGGACCTACGAACTATAGAGCGCATAAAACAGCCCTGGTCAATCTGCTCTCTGGCGGAGTTTGTGAAATAGAATCGCTGTTGAGAAGAATGTACGACTCGGAATTTGAAGATTCGAGTTGCATTAGGAACTCCCCTTCCGTCGAAGATAAAAAGGTACTTCAGCTAGTGGAGGAAGAATCAAGGCTAGTCGATGGGCATTACGTAGTACCACTTCCCTGGAAGGATAGTGTCCCCAAACTTGCCAGTTATATAATAATAATAATAATATATATTCTTGGATATCCAAGGCATGTAATACATGATCAGTTTATCAAAATTGGAACAGCAAAAGTAAAATATAACGGTGCAAATGACCGAAGTGAGCGGGATTTTTAAACATTTTTTTCCGTTCAATAATGGAAACGAATATACAGAAAGTAAGAAAATAAATCTTCATGTCTAATAACAATAAGATTTCATTTAAATTTTGTCAGAAGTTACGAATTGCAAGGATGGGAAAACATGGAGAACATAAATGGAAGGTAATTATGGAAAATGTGAAGTGAATTGTAATGAATTGTCATAAAAAAAAATTGATAAATAAATTATATATGTATCAATTTATGTTTTTTACGGAGAGATTGGTTGAGAGGATGGAAAAGTGAACATAAATCCATCAGAATAAGAAAATCTAAGAAATTCTAGGGGATGAAAGAGGGTGTGGTTAAAAGCATGGGAGTAGGGTACGCTGTGTACTCCAATACTCTTGAAGAATTGTCGACGATTCGAGCCAAAATGTGTTCACCAGCCGGGTTTTCGTTATCTGCAGGAGAGTGAATCGCAAATGGAACAAATCTCGGGCGGATAGATTTCGAGCCAGTTTCACTGATGGTTCGGTATTCGAAGACACTGGAATATAATGAAAGATATTCTCTTCACCATCATGGTGAGAGGTCATCAAAGTAAAATAGTTCATCATTTGAAAAATAAGAATGTACATTAAAAACATAATGTTTTTCAGGTTTTTTTTACTTTTTTTATTTTTTTGGTAGATTTTATTGTTTCGCAAGTTTGGATAAAAATGTGACATTTATAAGATATATACATAATGGTGTATAGAAAATGTCATGGAAGGCAATGTGACAAATAGAAAAATGTGATGCAAGTCCCAACCTATGACGAGACATGCATAGACCCTATGTAACCTGACACTACAGCAGCGTTATAAATAGCTAATCAGAAAAATAAATTTTTTAGATGTTTCTATTTTTTTAGAGACATTTGTTTACGATAGAAACCTGAATTGAAACGATAAGGATAACTGCACGTGGGCTAAGATACTGTCAGGTTGCCCGGGCCTAGACAGATATAAGATGGGGAATAGAAATAGATGTAACATACATAGACCCTAAGTAACCTGACTAAGATACTGTCAGGTTGCCCAGGCCTAGACAGATATGAAATGGGGAATAGAAATAGATGTAACATACATAGACCCTAAGTAACCTGACTAAAGAGATACAAAAAAGTAAAGGTACATATAATACTAGTCCCAGGTTTTGATGTATGTATGAAAGCACAAGCCCGATGCAGGCAAAGTGCCGCACAGTCAGAGACTGCACATGGGCTAAGATAGTGTCAGGTTGCCCAGGCCTAGACAGATATGAGGGAAGAGTAGAAATAGATGAAACATACATAGACACTAAGTAACATGACACTTAATAATACCATGTATTTCGGACATTGTGAACAGTTCTATACGTGTGCTAGTGTACAAAATACTTACAACTGGTTCAATAACCAGGAATACCGTGACAAAATATATTGTCTATAGAAGTGTTTATTTTGAGAATTTCGCATAGCGATGGAGCAGTAAGAGAATCTACGAGTGTTTTAAATTTACCTGCAGATGTGCACATGCGGAAATGAAGTGGAAGAGAATTCCAAAGATGCGCATACCTAATTAAAAAGAAGTTTTGTCGAACTTTAGTGCGAGTAAGGGGAATATGTAATAGCCTCATTCGGTTACGTCGTACAGAACGATTGCAATCTTGGAAGCGCATGGTAGATCTAAGCTTAACTTGGTGCTCTGTGATGATTCGGAAGAAAAAAAAAGATTAAGGCGAATTCTGCGTAACCATAGCGGGTCAATGTCTAGTAGATTGCATCTTACTTTATAAGGTGAAAGATTAGAGTAGCCTAACATGATTTTGCTAATTCTACGTTGAAGGCTTTCTAAGAGAATACAGTCACGCCTAGCGATGTGAGAGTAGGCTATATTACAGTAATCAAGAAGTGGTAATACTTTCATTTTATATAGACTTAGTCTACTTTCACGAAGGAGGAATTTTTGATTTATGAAACCAAAATTCTGTCTAGCTCTTGCTATGAGAAATCTTACTTGTTCGTTGAAATTGAGAGATGAAGAATATCTAAATCCTAAGTCTTTGATTTCGTTAGAAGGTGCGAGTGGTGTATTGTTGAGAATAATACTACCGGGGGGTATTGAGCAGCGTATACCCATGAATTGCGTCTTCAGAGCTGAGAATTCTAAACCCCATTGTGAGCCCCAACTTGAAAGGGTTGAAAGATCGTCGTTGAGAGAGTCTATAGCCTGTGATACCTCTATGGCTGGAAAAGCTAAAACAAGTTTAATATCATCCGCAAAGATAAAAAGCTTTGAGTTTTTTACGAAATCCTGCACATCATTAATATATATAAGAAAAAGGAGGGGACCTAGTACGCTACCCTGAATGACTCCACTTGGTATAGGTTGTGTTTCAGAGGATATGCCATTAACGGAAACGGAGAAGGTGCGATCAGAAAGATATGAGCAGAACCAATTAAATAGGGATCCGGAAATCCCAAGTGATGATAATTTTCGAAGAAGAAGAGAATGAGGAACCTTATCAAATGCTTTGGTAATGTCTAAGAAAACTGTCAGTACAGCTAATCCATGATCTATGGAGGCCGTTATATGGTCCAAATATTCCAGCTGACAGGTAATGCAGGACTTTTGATTTAAAAAGCCATGTTGGAATGGAGAGAGAGCGTTTGGGCCCAAGTAAGCTATTAATGCGTTCTTGATCAACTTTTCGAATAGCCTAGAGAGAAAAGGTGTGTGATTAATTGGGCGATAATTAGTGACGATGTGCAAATTCCCTGTTTTAAACCGAGGTACAATGACAGAATGTTTCCATTCGAGAGGAAAAATACCAGATTTAATAGAAAGATTGAACAGGTTTAATAAAATTAATGGTATATAATCCGTATTTAGTTGCAAGATTGCTGGAAGAAAGCCCACAATATCAGGCTTGTAAGAAGCTTTGCTTCGCCGACACATTGAGCTAACTTCTTGTAAACTAAAGGAGATGGAATCCATACACATTGAATTATTATTTTGATTTGGGAGTACAGGGTATACGCTGGTATTGAATGACTGACTAAAATAGTTCAGAAAAAGCTTACTTATTGCTAAAGAGTCTGATGTTGATGATTCCCCACCATCATCGTTGAACACGAGTGTAGAAATTTCATGTTTACTTAGATTATATCGAGATCTCGTCAGACTGTTCAAAGACTTGGTCTTCGAAGCACTGTTCAGGGCCATTCTTTCTTGATTCTCGATGAATTGTAATTTGATTGTTGTAAAAGAGCTAAGAAGTTCCTTGAGACGCAAAAATGAATAAAAGTCTGGTGTGTGGTTGACAAAAGCAGAAAGACGGGCTATCTTTTTTTCAAGAAGTTTTATTTTATCAAGTTTAATAGGTTTAGTCTTTCGATGAAGTGATGCAGCTACAAGACATCTAGAGAGATTTTTATGAAATATGGAAGAGATAAGATTAAAATCTGGAGATATAAAGAAGTCAGTCCAATCAGAGTTTCTGATTAGAGTCGAAAACTTTATCCGATCAATATAAAGACAATCATTATCTGTGCTGATGGATGTCCGAGTTTCATGAAGATGAAGTTGGCACATAACCATTTTATGATCACAACCAAGAAGGGGAGGTATGACTTGCACATTACTAGGATTAGGACCCAATGTGAAAATAAGGTCTAGAAGGCTTGATTGCCTTGTAGGTTTATCTACTGCTTGAGTGTAACCTAGTAAGCTGATTGCTTCGGGAAAAGAGGAAAATTTTCTAGATAGATGGGGGGAATTCCAGCATGTATAAGGCATGTTAAAATCACCAGCTATAAGTTTATTTTTATGAGGGGTCAGTGAAACTTCAATAAAAGCATTTTTTATCTTATCAAGATTATGTGAAGATGGAGGAGGTGGGTTGTAAATACAACCGAAAAGGGCGTCCAGTGAAGGTATATCGATCCATACGGAATCACCAATATCATCCAGTGTAGAAGAAGAATAAAGTTTGGCCGGGATATCCTTAGTAATATATATGATGCAACCACCACCACGAGTGGAGCACCGATTTTTACGAAAAATATTATAATTTGGGAGGAAAAGGAGTGCGTCTGCATCTTCATCAGTCGTCCAAGTTTCAGTGATTAAGACTACATCAGTCGGGTTAGTAGATAGGAAAAATTGAAGATCAGACATTTTAGAAGTAATGGATCTCGCGTTAAATAGAAGGAGGCGGATAGGGGAAGTAGAAAGAGGTGTATTGATGATAGAGGCCGGAGATTTGAAACTAGATTGCACTACATCGTGTAGATGGGTGGAAACACAAGGGGAAAATTTGAAGGTTGGAAATGGTCTGGGTAAAACTGGGTGGGAGCGTATGATGGATATATTTGTGGAGCAGGGTGTGGCCAAGTGGAAATACTATGGGCGTTTGTTTGTGGTGGCTTAAAAGTTTGAGGGTTGGGATAAATATAAGGAAAGTTAAAGTTCCTATTTAGTCTAAGGTTTTGTGGATTTTCACCATGCTGCATAGAGTGAGGGTAGGACCACGATGCAGAATTAAGACGACCGTAAGGTGAAGGACCAAAATAATTAAAGGTGGGAGCGTGTATAGGTAATTGGTGAAAAATTTTTCTTGAATAACTAGAATTACTCTTTTTGAAAGAGCCATTCGTATAAGGCCTAATAATTGGCGCTTGGTTGAGGAGAGGAGCTATTGCTCTAAATGTTGGAAGCTTAGCTTTTTTGTTATCCTTAATAATTGAGCGAGGGACAGTTTGTGGATCAACGATTACCTGGGGTGTAGCAGGTGATCCGACGTCTAAGCTGATAGATACATTTTCAGTCAGGACACTTATGTCAGTGAGGTTAGAAGTCTTGTTGCCACAAGATGGGGATTGGGTGCTTTCCGTCGCGGGCTTGGGAATTTTGCGGGTGAACTTACGTTGTAGGGGTGTGTTGTCACGTTTAAGCAACACATTCGAGAATCGAGGAAGTGAAGCTAGAACATGCTTGTTTTTTAGGATGTGAGAAGCATATTCTTCGTTAATAAATTTGATAAGGATTGGGGTGCGTTTAGCAATTGACGATTTACGAAGCCTAATGAGTGTCGCTGAGTCAGCCGGAAGGCCGTAATGAGAGAGGATTGACCGTTTGAGTTCATCCAACGGGTATTTATCGTCTATATTCAGAAGGATTATGTTCTTAGCTCTGATTCTCCGAGGTTAGAGATTCAACGAAGCGTCCCGTGCGTTGAAGCAGATCATAGTCAAGATTATAGTTGGGGTCAAGAAGAATTGCCAATGGTTCTAGTACCTTGAAAAGGCGCGATATACTGTTCACTTTATCAACCATGGTTTCAAAATTAGTCTCCAAATTGTGTAATTTAGAGAGTAGAGTCGACATATTAGAGTCTAGTACGACAGAACATTTATTCGATCGTGGAGTGACACGTTGTGTGTTTCGAGATGTTTTCAAGTATTTAGAAAGCACCATATTTAGCGAATGAACGTATGAATCAATATATGCGATAGAGAGAACAAAGAAACTTGCCGAGTTTGAAACTGCCCGCG
>JACCGJ010023856.1:0-10827 GCA_013407085.1 Atriophallophorus winterbourni | reverse complement strand
TTCTCGAGTTAGCATTCTGAACTACCTAAGATGGTTATAGTGAAAACAGTACTAAACGGGTATACATGGGTGGATAAGTTTCAAAGCTATATAAAACAACTCTACTCAAACTAGCCTCGCTCAAATATGTGTTAGATGGTCACTTTCTCGGGCAAACAGGTCACAAGTTGCGGATCTATGTTGATTCGGGTGATGAAATATCAACTAAACGTCGTTAACGGTGTTGTTTCATCCAAGAGAGCAACTTTGCTAATGGATTCGAAGAGCAATCGGCTTCGATAACGTGGAGCATCTGCGACGTTAATATATAAAAAGTTTAACATTGAGACAAGGGGTGAAATTGGCAATGTTATGCTGACGGTAACAATGTATGTGATATGATTAATTTCTAAAAAAGAATAGATGGAATAATACATGATCTCAAAACAAATTAGATGTCTTGTTTTACCGCGAAATAGTAATATTCCAGCAAAAATAAAAACTTTGAACATGGTCTTTGATGCGATGAGGGTGGATTTGTTTATATTGAAATCGGAACCATTATGTAGAAACCTCATCAATAAGGGCAAAAATGGAGTCAAACTTTTTGAAGAGCTTGAATGAATTATGGCACGTTATGAACTGGAGACAAGATCTATTAGAGGGATGAATTCGATAGAATCATTACCATTAACAACAGAGCACAATATCTGTCTGAGTCACACATGCTCAATTGCAGTACTACCGTGACGGAACCATAGAAACATATTGGTGTTTCAAAACCTTTATCATCCATCAAACAGTGGGGAACAAAAACTTAATAAAACAGAAATGTCGATTAAAATAAGAATTTCTTCTATTTTAAGAGCTGACGAAAGTGGTCTAGGCTTTCACACAAGTTTTCCTCTAAACTCAATTTACTTACATAAAACTAATTCAACAGACAACGAAGATTTCGTCAACAGAACAGCACCTTGACATGATTCCGTGTCATACAGAACAAAAAAGTTATACATTTTATATTACGCAAAACGTAATCAGCGATAAGCTAATGGAATAAATGCGTGCTTGATTCATTACCGATCATCTACAGTTTGCAAACGTACTTCCTCATTCAATCCGATTTGCAGGAATTTTTCCGGGATGAATCCAATGATAAGTACGTCTTCACAAGAGCCAAACTGAATATCGATTTTCAAGCGATGAAACCAAAACGACGTTTGTCCCTTTGGATAGTTGTACTGGAGCATGCGTCCATTAGGATGCACTCGCACCTAGAATCAATGAGAAAGCTTAAAGAGTGATGATGCCTAACATTGGAAAAATCGATTTGTCTAAGTACGTTTTTCTCCTAACAACACACAAAGTTGTGCATTATAATTTGCAGTACGTTGAGAGAAACAATAAAATGTAATAGTTAAAATTTTAATGGAATAAAAACTTGGGTGGTGATTGATATAAATGATAGAGTTACTCAGACAACTACAAAATTGAAACTATCCACTAGCATTACTTCAAAATCTAATTATTGCACCCATTTTCGTGAAAAAAATAGAATAAAATTTCTTAAAAAGTGTCTCCAGGAAATTCGAATCATCATTATCATTAAAATGAGAAAATAGTAAAACCAAATATACATACAACCACGGTAAAGAATATGATGTGCGAGCATAAGCCTGATTCAGGCAAAGTGCCACACAGTCAGAGACTGCACGTGGGCTAAGATACTGTCAGGTTGCCAAGGCCTAGCCAAATATGGGAAAAAATAGAATGGCAAAGGTGAGTGTGTAAAGGCTAGTGTCGCATATCGATCTTCACGGATACTCAGAAGCAGCTTTAAGATGACTCGTCTGATAGCCAGTAAACACTTTTACCTACATGTATCTAGGCCCAAGCAACCTGGAAACATCACAGCCCACGTGAACGTTGGCTTGTTTTAGGCGGGAAATTCATGCATACATATACAGCTCGATAGAAACAATACTACCAATTGATAGATTAGTAGTGAAATTATTAAAACAGCTTTTCAACCTTTCGGTGTTATGTAGTTTGAGATATTTTGGTCATAATTACCAACCTACAAATTAAATTGATCATTATAATGTGCTACCAACATTACCTCAATTGAAGTCTGTTAAACATATGGTTTTCGGTTTAAGGCGAAATATACTGGGCTGAATTTTAATATATTAAAATTATACCAACAGTAAAGTTATGATATGTTCGTCATCACATATCCATAGAAACTACTGAAAATTATGTGAATTATATGCGCGGAAGCCTAGTTTCGAAATCTTACTTTGCACACATAAATTAAGTGATTCCACGATTCATTGTATATACCAGATGTGAAACTCATTTGCCTTGATAAAGAGAACCTCCTAAATGAGGGATTTTCCGAACAGTATGCCGAATTTTCAGGCAACAAAATGTCTGTAATATAAAAGTGACAAAATCGCAAACATACATTCTTCATTACTAAAAACTTTACAAATTAAAAACAGTACAACTTCTATTCTAGTCAAAATAGAATCTTCCATCCACATGAGTTGTCAGATATCGGTAGGTAGACTCATTCATGTTATTGCCAACGGCAACTTGCATGTCGGAATTAAATGGAGGTTCCAAAAATTCCGCTGAATCCTAGGCCGAAGTGTGGATGCAGTTCGCTTCAGAGAATCGATAAGTCAGTCTACAGACAAAACGTTGATTTCAATATAATTCGCAGTTATAATGCACTCTGATGATTTATCCAGCTATGAATCTTGGTATTTATTTCAAACATGATTGTGTAGCAATTTGTAATTTCACTTTGTTTTCAGTTCAGTTCAGTTGCACAGGACAGTAAGTGGCTAACGAGCCAATCGAGCGTCCAGAATTTCTTTCGGTGGAAAGCTGCAGAGAAGCAACCACCACTGCCAAAGCGTTTATTCTTATTGCGATTTGGATATCCTCAACGATTGCGATGCCAAGGTATTATCCGGGATGTATTTAGGAAGCAAATAGTTATGAATTATGCTGGAAAGATCAAAATAAATCTCGCTCCACCAGTACGGTGAGAGCTCAGCTAAAGAAGAGTTGTGTATTAAAAACTGAACTTTAGCATTTACTTACGTACCAAACAACGCTAAAACGTTGAACTACCTAATCTTGCATAAAAATTAGGGGGAAAATTCAGGAAAAAGCTTACCCCAGATGCGGTCTAAACCCTGCTTAAAATTTGCGACAGAACTGCAGGATATAGGATCTTCTGGAAGCCGGTTCCAGAACTTTACCACTTTGAGGCTAAAAAAGTTTTTCCTGGAGTCTAGTCCACATCGCTTCTTTGCAAGTTTAAGTGAATGCCCCCGGTGCGCAGCTCGGGACTCAAGGCAAAGATATCGGTCATGATAACCCCACTTAACCCCTTTAAGATCTTGAAGTTTTCAATTAAGTCACATCTCATACGACGGCGCGTAAATGAGAAAAAATCTAGGGACTTCAGGCGTGCAGCGTAAGGTTTCCCTCGCTGACTGTCATTCATGCGAATTGCGAGACGCTGTACGCTTTCGGGTCGAACGATGCCCTTCTTGTAGTAAGGGCACCAAACCTGGACACAATATACTAAATGCGGCTGAACTAATCCAATGTAATGAGGCAGAAATACATCAGATATTCTGCTCGATAACACGGGTCTCAGCCGAGAGAGCACGTTTGCGAGCACGTTGAGCTGCAGCGGCGCATTGGTAATCTCATTTGAAGTCAGTCCTAACTTGTACTCCCAAATCCTTAACACGCTGTGTGGCGCTAACAGTGAGAGAATCGCCCGACACCTGAACTGAAATCTTATAAAACAGTGCTGACAAGAGTTGGCTCTTATTACGGTTCAGTGGGAGGCCCCCATGATATGGCCAGTTCGAGGTCGTGCATCAAGGTATCTTCATCCGTGGATCCGATGAATTTCACATCATCCGCGAAAACGAAGCATGGGCACTTCAATGCAGAGTACAAGTCATCGATGAAAATCAGGAATAGAAGAGGACCAAGTACCGAACCTTGTGGTACACCACTGATCACGTCGGTTTCATTTGACAGCGTAGATCCTACCCTAACTCGGAATCTCTTACCTGTTCGAAAGCCTTTATTCGAGTAAGTAGACTACCCCGGATGTTTTTTGCTGCTAGCTTGATCTCCAGAAGGCGGTGGTTTACGGAATCAAAAGCCTTGCTGAAGTCTAAGTATAGGGCTTCGACAGACTTTCCTTCATCCATCCTTTTAGGGGCTGTATTGATAAAACTATGAAGGTTTGTCAGGCAGGATCTACCCTTAAAAATCCATGGTGAGTTACACTCAGTAGAGAATGTCGACAAAGATGCTGACAGATTTTGTCACGCAGCAGTTTTTCCATTACTTTCGAGACGATGCTAGTCAGGCTGACAGGTCTATAGTTCCCAACAGTTGAGCTGCAACCACCCCTGTGTATTGGCACTATTATAGCTTCTTTCCACTCACTAGGAACCACTCTCATGTTCGAGCATGAATTAAGGAGCTTGCAGAAGGATTCTGTAAGCACTGGGGCAAGATTTTTCAGCATAATCGAGTGGATACCATCTGGTCCCTCAGATTGTTGACGCAAACATTGATAAGTGCTTCATACACCTCGGATTCCATGAAGCACAACTCATCTAGTGCAGGAGCGCCAGGTAGTAGATTAACGAATTATCACGTCTCTGAACGCCATTGAAGAACATAGAGAAGGCTTTCGCCTTAGACAGGTCGGTATCGGCTACCTTTCCGTCCTCCAGATTTAAATCTCCAATGTTTTTTCTGGTTTTTCCTTTCGATTGAGCGTAGCTATAAAATCTTCTGGGATTAGATTTAGTATCCCTAGCTAAGGATAGCTCAAACTCCTGTTTGAGCAAACAATGTATTTTGACACAAGCGTTCCGAGCGGTTTTTTATCGGATCCAAGAACCAGAAGTGAGAGATAGCTTATATTGCCGCCATAAACGATCTCGTTTACGGGTAGACCGACGAACTCGAGGAGTCCACTATTTCTATCCACCGATTCTATAGATGCTTATTTTAATCAACGATTATTATACAATATGCTTTTCCGCGCGCATTCTTCATCTGCTCTGTTCGCTGGTGCTGTATTGTTGCGTGTGTCACCACATTTTTCAGCTTCGTCAATTATAATTGCCGATCGATGCGACGCACCGGAGTTCGGAGCTTGAATATTTTTGTGTGTGGATAATTGCCTTGGACATTGAATTTTCACTTACCGTGATTTCGTTCCTTTGTCCGCTTTTACTGTGATATTTTTCTGTTATATTTTGCATTAATCCACTACAATTGCAAAACGCTCTACCATCGTCTCTTCATTCGATTGGACATGCAACATGCAATAACTCTCTCACCTTTCGGTGATGAGACCTCTTCCATCTTCCAGTCACGGTTACACACGCCTGTATTCCCTACGAATCAATCCTGGTAGTGACAGGTGTTTTGAAGCACACCTCCGGAAGAATCTGGGCACTCGTTCGACTTGGTCGACTATCGCCCCATGATACTGATACTGATACTGATAAATGGTTTCTAGCATGGTTCATAATGAAGTACTCCATGAACACAATCAGGATAATCTCCTATGGTGACCGTCCAAGATTTCAAACGGACAAAAGCGTATTGGTAGCGTTGGGCGCTTCTGCACATTGCTTTCCACCGAAAGAAATTCTGGACGTTCGATTGGCTCGTTAGTCCTTTACCATTAAAACTGGCCAGGCGACATGTCAGGTCCAATGTTCGTAAGTTCTTCTTTAGTGAAAGGGTGGTAAATTACTGAAATCGACTTCCTACTGAAGTTGTTTGTTTTCCTTCGGTAGGGGGTATCGAGAATGGACTTGACTCAGTGTGGCCTTCATTATTTCCTGATTTTTATCAATAAGAGATTAGTTGGTATGATCCTCATGTTGTCTTTGGAACGCACTAATGTTTCTCCTCACCTATTGGTGAGTGGAGTTTTTCTGTTGCACTCCAGATTATTCTCATACCAGAAGATATTTGTGAAGATATTGTTTGAATTGATGGACTCTCTTCTGTGGCATACCACCACAAGAAATCTGGACGCTCAATTGGCTCGTTAGCCACATACAGTCCTGTGCAAACTGAACTGAACTGAACTGTTTTGTGCAAACTTAACTTGTATCGAACAACTTCCAGTTTGTTACATCATATTTTGTACATAAACTCATTGGCTTTGTAGGGTTATTTGTTTTTTATTATCAGTATAAATATCACAGAGAAATAGTCGACCAAGTCAAAAACGAGTGTTCAGATTCTTTCTGAGGTGTGCTTGAAAACACCCGTCACGACCAGGATTGATTCGTAGGGAGCACAGACGTGGAAAACGGGAGAGGTCTTATCACCGAAAGGTGAGAGTGCTAATGCATGTTGCATGTGTTTTCGAATGAAAAGACGATTGACAGCAGTTAATTTCAAAAAACGAAAAAATGGAAAAGAAAAGCTTTTATTGTTTCAAAAACATTTTCCCAACATTTTTGTTGTTTTGACAATAAATATGGATGGATTTAATCTTAAGGGTTATGCTCCGGAAAAAGCACCTGCCAACGTTCCTCCAACCCATGTTTGAACGCATTTACTAAAGTTGCAGAGGTTTGTTCTGTGGGGAGTTCCACGAGTTCACTACACGGATGCTAAAGAAGTGCGTTCTGGATGCGAGCATGGTGTGCTGTTCACTTAGATTAAGACTGTGCCATCGTGTACTAACTGTTATGTCTGTACTGTACTGTTGTTGGCCCAGCCCGTGTGGTCGGAGAGAACGCAACCGTCACTCAACTCGTCTATCTACCGAAATGCCAAGAGTATCACAATAGAGCAAATGTGTGAATATCACAGTGAATAAAAATCACAATTAGAACTCACTATCGATCTTGATTGGTCGATTAATCGATAGTTCGTTCACTGTCTATACGACAGAGGGTGCCCTCCTAACACCTCCCCCTTTAAGCTTGGTTGTCGTATGACTTCATTTTTGGGTTCACTTGCAGGCGGGTTACTGGAATACGTCTTCGATCAGTTCGTCTTCTTTGTCTGCATTCCGGAGAATTAATTCGAGGGTGATCTTCTACCGTTGGCTTTGTTTGTTCTGGGTTTTTGAGGTTGAATTCACCCAGTAGGATTTCCAATGGAGTTTCCTGTATACTTGGGGAATTCCGTTTTGCACCTAACGCCCTTAGTTGATCTGCATGTCGTACCCACGTTTCTTTTCCAACCATTATCTCGTAGCAAACGTGGCCCACGATCTTGCTAACGATCCCCGGGGTCCATTTGATCTCATCACCACGGTAATCCTTGGCGAGGACATTTTGTCCGACCATAAATTTTCGGAATTTTGCACCATTTTGTCTATTACATTTCGCTTTCATTTTGAGATTTTTATTGGTATGATTCACCGTGTTTGGTCGCATGAGATCGAAGATGGTTCTCGGTTTTTGCCTTAGCATGACTTCCGCAGGCGATATGGCTCCAGGTACGTTAGGATTGGGTGTGATTCGGTAGAACGTCAAAAATTTCTGCAGAACGTCTTCCGTATTCCCTTCCCCCGCTGCTTTAAGCATTGCTCGCTTGAAAGTGTCCACAAACCTCTCCACTTGTCCGTTCGATTGTGGGTGATATGGCGGTGTGCGGATGTGCTTCATACCATGTTGTCGGCAAAATGATCCGAACTCATTCGACGTAAATTGGCTTCCATTATCGGTCACCAATGTCTTTGGATAACCAAATCTAGCGAAAGTTTCTTGCAGCTTTTTGATTGTCGTCCGAGTTGTTGTGTTGGTGAGAGGGAAAACTTCTGGCCATTTGCTGTGTGAGTCCACCAGTAGGAGATACGATATTCCGTTCAGTGGGCCCGCGAAATCCAAGTGAATTCTTGACCAGGGTTCTGTGGGATTGGGCCATGGGTGTGGTTCACACTTTGTCGGTGATTTTAATGCCGATTGACATTTAGAACACGAGCTAACCAGGTTCTCAATGTGTGAATCCATAAGGGGCCAGTACACGAAGCTGCGCGCTAGCGCCTTCATACGATTTATCCCGGGATGACTTGTGTGGAATTGTTTGAGTACTGTCGAACGGAGTTTCTTTGGAATTACCACTCTATCCGAAAACATGAGACACCCGTCCACGATTGAAAGGGAATTCTGACGATGTCGGAATTGTTGTAGTTCTGGGTCTTGTACAGATATTGGCCATCTGGATTTGTGGTATTCAAATACCTTTTGGAGTACGGGGTCTTCTAATGTTGCATCTCGAATTTGGTCAACTGTTACCGGCAGTTTCATCATGGTGGTGGAAAGTAAACAACTGACGTCAGCATCCAGAGTTGTTTGGGCTACCATGTCTTCTTCTATAGTGTTTTCTGTTATCAGTCTTGAGAGTGCATCCGCTTGTCCGATTTTCCCGGTGGAGATGTACTTTATGTCGAAATTATAGCCCAGCAGGATGGTTGACCATCGCTGTAGCCTGTTTGCTGTGTAGACAGGAATGCCCTTTTTGATGCAAAAATAGCAAGCAACGGTTTATGGTCCGTCAGCAGCGTGAATTTCCGGCCGTATAGCATCTTATGAAATTTCTTGATAGCGAAGATGATGGCAAGCGCCTCTTTCTCGATTTGGCTGTAATTCCGTTCAGCTGAGGTGAGTGATCGTGCTGCGTGAGCAATGGCTTTTTCGGTTCCATCCTTGAAAACATGTGAGATAACTGCACCGATTCCGTAGCTGGAAGCGTCCGAGGCTAGAACGATTGGGAGCCTTGGGTCGTAATGTGTCAGTAAAAGATCTGAGGTCAGCATCGACTTTATTTTCTCGAAAGCTTGTTGGGTCTCTTCTGACCATATCCAAGGGGTATCCTTCTTCAGTAGATTATTGAGAGGGCCGCGTAATTTGTGTAATGAGGGTAAAAATTCGCCATAGTGGCTGACCAATCCGAGGAATGATCGCAATGTTGGGATATCATGTGGTGGTGGCATATTCTGAATTGCATCAATGTTTGATGGATCTGGCCGTCGACCATGACGATCAATGATAAATCCGAGATATCTTATAGATTCCATGAAAAATTCACATTTTTCGGCCCGTAAACGGAAGCCATATTCGTTTATGCGTTTGAGGACTTCCTTTATACGATCACGTAGTTCATCCACATTTGATCCGACTATGATTATATCGTCGAGATAGGCAGCAGCATAGGGTAAACCTTGGAGCATGGTATCCATGACCTGTTGGAAGATAGCAGGTGCAGTCTTGACACCAAACGGTAAGCGTTGGTACTGAAAGAGCCCACGGTGAGTGTTGATGGTTAATAGCTCTCTTGATTCTTCAGCGACCTCAATTTGGAGGTAAGCTTCCGATAGGTCCAGTTTTGCAAAACACTGACCACCATTCAATCTGGCGAAGAGGTCCTCAGGAAGAGGTAGTGGGTATTGATGATCTGCCAAGGATGCATTTAGACCAGTCGAATAATCCGCGCAAACTCTCAGACTACCATTCGGTTTTTTGACAATCACAATTGGTGCTGCCCATGCTGAGTAGTTGACGGGTTTGATTACTCCGGCGGCTTGCAGTCTGTCAAGTTCTTTGTCGACGCTTTCCAAAAGAGCGTACGGTACGGGGCGTTTGGGACGAAATGTTGGGTTCGCATTCGGCTTCAAAGTCAGCTTTGCTGAAGTTTTCCGGCAATATCCAAGGCCATCTTGGAAGACTTTCGGAAATTTGAGTTGAATCTGTTTTACCCAGTCATCTGTCGATTGATTCACGGCATGGCACACAGTGTTCAGTGGGAAATCAAGTAACTTCAAATTTTCAAGCCAATCCAGGCCAAGAAGATCCAAGTTCGGATGCTTTGACACGTAACAGACACCTTCTAGTTGTGTGTCGTTGAAGGCAATACAGCAGGTAATCTGGCCAATGAGATTTAACTTTCCTCCAGATGCGCTGCGTGCAACATGACTGGTGGGATTTATGTTTGGTTTGCCAACCGATCGCCAAGTGTCTTCCGATATTATAGTGATGTCGGAGGCAGTGTCAACTTGAAAACGGGTGGGCGTACCATTTAGCGTGACGGTAAGGTACTTCCGTCGATTTTTCACATCCCCTTGGAAGGTTGAAAAGACGGGATAGGAGCGATAAGTTTTATTATTGGAATGATTCAGTACAGATTTTTTATTAAAATACTTCGCACGGCAGTAATTTTCTTTATGCCCCATTCTGTTGCAATTCTGGCATCTGTGTTTCTTGGATGGGCAAAAACGCACAAAATGCCATTCTCCACATTGCCAGCACTTGGATGGAGGCTTGGGTTTTTGAGCTGTCTTGAGCAGCTTTGGTTGTCGTGGTAGATGCGAAGACGGTTGTTCAGTGTTCTTCTGTTCTGGTTGATGTACCGCCTGGATTGTAAAATTGTCGTGAATTGACGGTGAATCAAGCAAACCTCCAATTGATGCGCGAATGACATCAACTAACTGACGCAATGTCCCAGAAGAATCTCCTTCTTTTATCTGGAGTATTCGTTCGAGCAACTTTTGTAAAAGTGACACTTCTGATTCAGCGGACATCATGGAAAACACCCCGTCGCCAGTTGTTAAGTCTGTGCTGCACTGTTGTTGGCCCAGCCCGTTTGGTCAGAGAGAACGCAACCGTCGCTCAACTCGTGTATTGACCGAATGCCAAGAGTATCACAATTGAGCAAATGTGTGAATATCACAGTGAATAAAAATCACAATTAGAACTCACTATCGATCTTGATTGGTCGATTAATCGATAGTTCGTTCACTGTCTATACGACAGAGGG
>JACCGJ010023855.1:0-11202 GCA_013407085.1 Atriophallophorus winterbourni | reverse complement strand
AAATAGCTTCAATTTGGCCGAACCAAAGAGGGAGATTAGAAACGTTTAAAGCCGGTAATGTGCATGGAATATGTTGTGATTGTAGGATTGTGGAAACTTTACTTATGGAAAAATCGCTCATGGTGGGGTGGTAAGTGAGTATTCAAAAATATAAGCCAAAAGTCGGGCTCACCAATTATGTAGTGGACCGAAAATATAGTCTAGCACTACACACAAAATGGCAAAAATGGAAAGAACTCACTGAAAGACCAAGAGAGCAAATGTCCAAATAAAGATCCGTAACGTCCAACGATAGCGAAGTAATCCACACAGGAAAATCCAAGAGATGGAATCCAAGGTGCAGAATGCGCTAAAATGTTGGATATTCCGTTAATCACAGTTCCAGCACAGAATGGCGCACACAGACTCCACAACCACGGAAGAAGTCAGAGTCCGAGTTCGAAATTGTATTGACCGCCAAAAAGTATATTGTACAAGCATTGATACAGATGAAGTGTACATGGCCAAAAAATGAACAATCATACAAGGCCAAAAAGTGTATGTACAAAATGCTAATGTACAAGGGAAAGTAGATCACTACAATCTCATATAAAATCATGTAGCTGTAGAACACCATGGAATATTCGTATGTGAACAAACATTTTCGGGAATGCTACATGATTTCAAATCTCAATCTCGTCTGATTGTAGAAGCCATGATATATTGGGCGGTTTCGGAGTAGAAAGTCTGCGGTCACTTATTCAGGAACCCTCTGGTGGATTCAGATGGTTCACTTCCAGGTATGATTACATCGTGCCAATCGTTAAAATTCAATTAGAAAAACACTGCCTCATGAAAGATCTAATTCGTCTAGCGCTGTTTTCTGTGTTTTAAATGATAGTAATCAAAAATTAATGTGTGCTTATGTACGCCAATCATGTTTCTGTGGCTTTTTTCACGAGTATTTGCTCTGTTGGCTGATTAATAAGCAACTAATCAGGAATTCAAAAGATGGACTCAACAATGAATATATTTTGAACCGAAATAGCTGCTCAATCCTTTCGGGTACAGCTTTTAGAAATTGAAGTTCAGATTGAACCTGATAACAGATCGTATGGTTAACCGGCTTGTTATTCAAAATTGATAAATTAATATACATTATGCTGATTATTCAATACAATGTATTTATTGTTTGGACACGACTATTTGATATTCCTGCTTTCCAAACCCAAAGTTTGTGAACAAAACAGATCGTGTTGCGTGTGAAGGGAATGCGAAAATTTGTTCAAGCCCATCGATATGCAAGTTGGAAGACGCCATTGAATATATTTCTCTATCCAGCCTCACCAATAAGTGGCTCACACAAACTACATGTTCAGCATTTTTCATTATTTGAAGACATGTGGTTCCTGATCCTACTGGCCATACCTGATATATGGGTATTTGGGATGGAAATCCGTGCAAATGCGTATGTTTTGTTTATACCCAAGGGTTCAAGCATTTGCATAGAATTAGGCATGCGATGGAAGACGTTCGTCAAGCCTAACTTATTCAATATATTTTTGATATTGCGCTAAATTATTTTTATATTCCGAGTTGCAAACGCTATTACCAACTAGTTTCATTTGTTGCTAATCTCAACGTTCATGAGAGGAAATGGTTTACAAATGTGATCATGGAACGTCCGAAAATTTCATCAGATAATGTTCTGAAAAATCTTAGACGAAAATTGACGAAAGGTTTGAAGACAATCTCTAATTAAATCTAATAATTCGAAAATCTTCACTATTTGTTTACAAGAAAAACAATGAATGCAACATTACCATGAACCTTCAAATCACGGCTGATTCCATGAAGTTGACCATCAATCGCAAGATAATCCGTGTATGATAATATTTATTCTCGGACATCCAAGGCATGCAATACATGATCAGTTTATCGGAATTTAAACAGCAAACTAAACATAACAGAGCAAGTGAGCGAAGAGAGCCGGATTTTCGTTATCTGCAAGAGGATGAATTGCATACAGAACAAATCTCGAGCGGATAGATTTCGAGCCACTTAAGTGAGGGTTCGTTATTCCAGGACACTGGAATATAATGAAAGATTTCCTCTTCACCAGCACGGTGAGAGGTCATCAAAGTAAAATAGTACATCATTTAACAAATAAGAAGGAACATTTAAAAAACAAACAATTTTTTTAAATAATTTCTTTACATTTTATTTATTCTTTTGGTAGATTTTTATTACTTTGCACGTTTGGATGAAAATGTGACATTTCTAGTCCTCATACGAAGTGAAAGACAGTAATATACATAATGGTGTATAAAAAAGTTATTGAAGTCAATGTTGAGATTAATTAGTGAAAATGCATTTCTAGGGTCCGGTAACCTGACAATTAAATGACCAGTTATCCAGAGAATACTATGAGACATCCTGACATACAAATATATGCAGAAAGATGTGGAATTAGAAACCTGGGATCCCATGAGTGTGTATAATGTCTAGAGAAGAGTTCATCTTGAGTATTTGGTTTAGTGAGTGAACGGTAAAATATACTACAAGCATTTTAAATTTTCCTTTAGATGTGCACATATTGAAATGTAGAGGAGGAGAATTCAAAAGTTGTGCATATCTGATTAAGATGTTATGTTCAACGTTGGCACGAGACAAAGGGATATTCAATAGCCTTGTTAAATTGCGCAGATTATATTGTATTTAATCGCGGAATCGCATGTCAGACTGAAACTTAACTAGCTGCTGTGTAATAATTAGGAAGAAAATGAGCAGATTCAGATGGATTTTGCGTAGCCATATCAGTTCGACATTTAGCAAATTACTTCTTCCAAGTTAGGGCAAACGTTTAGAATAGCTTAAATTTATTTTGGTGAAAGTATGTTGAAGTCTCTCTAAGAAAAAACATTCACTCCTCCCCATTAGGGAATATATGATATTACAATAATCAGAATTGGCAGGACCTTCATTTAATGTAGTGCAATTTTACTTTCGCACGAAAAGAATTTATGGTTAATTAGGCCAACGTTTTGTCATGCTCTCGTGTGGAGATGTCTTGAGTGGTCATGAAAGTTGAGAGAAAAGGAACACCTACATCAAAGATCCCTGATTTCTGCAGAAGGAGTTTGTTGCAGAGGATTAATCAACCTAATCTCATATAGTGTGTATTAGATTCAGAAAATTCTAATTCCCATTGTGCGACCCAGCTTGATATAGATTCGAGATTAGTGTTGAGGGATATCAAAGTTTGTGGCATTTCATTAGGTGAAAATGATAGGACTACGTTTAAGTCATCAGCGAAGATAAAGGGTTTGGAGTGTTGGATCCTACTATAGTGAGGCAATCAAAATAACGGAAAAACATACCTCAATTATTGGGTTAACCGGGTTAGATCCGGGTCAATATCAAAAACAGTATCTAGCACGTATCACGTTACGCACACGAATCCAAACCAAAAATAGCGCGGTCAAAATGGAGTCAATTACTCAAAAAGAAAGAGTAAAACAAAAGTGCAGTAGGAAACAAGAAAAAATAGGAGTGTTTGGATTTCACAATTCACATGAAATAATAAAAATAGATATTGGAAGGTGAAAGGATCCAACACCGCCATCCAAAGCCACCTTGGCTGTCTAACTATTATCACCTTCCAAAAACCATACTCAGCGTATATCTCATTTAAGCTTTCCATCTGCAGTGCGATGCAATACTTTACGCGAATGCCCGTCTGCTTCCGATATGATAGCCCTTTTCCACGAACTTTGCTTTCTCGTTCTGGCAGAGAACATAGTCACCGACAGCAAAACCACTCCTGTAATGCTGTTAGTTGAATCAGGACCATAAGAAGATAGACGCTTGGTACCGACAACAACCGGAGACAGGAGACCCGCTTTCTTCGAATTCGCCGGCGATGCTGAACACATTGCTCTCACACAGGAAACAGCAACATCATCGTCACTCGAATCAGAGTCCGAACTCGACGCGGCAGCACGCTTCGATCCAGCGGCACCAGTTAACGGAGAGTCTTCGGCTAACGGGGGCGTCGCTTTCGCGGACAACGCTGCAACCTTTGCATTTCCGGCAGCAACCACTGGAACATCATCGTCCCTCGAATCAGAACTCGACGTAGCATTACGTTTCGAACCGGAACCAGATAAACAAGCACTCTTAACAATCACGTTGACTTTCGATATTATATTTTTATCTTGTATGGACATGGACAGTGTACTGCGATCGCGATTCTCGGAAAATTCACTTTCAAACAATTTCAAAATATCCTCGTTTATGTCTCTTTGGGTGTTGAGGCAATTTATCGACGCTCTATGCCCGACTGTCGACGTAGGACCAATAATTGTCCATCCCAATGGTGTCAAATGTGCGAATGGTTGTTTTGGCTTATCGAGCCGCTGCTGTAATACCCAGTGTACTTCTGGAACATTAACTCCCAATAAAATACGAACCGTTTTATCCGGAATGCGAGTTAACTTGACGTCTGATAAGTGACTCAATTGCGTCAATAATGATTCTCCGGGAATTGTCACCTTTTTAACGGGAAGAGAATTCATCACGTACGCTCGATCGACATCAACTTTGGTGCCATCATACAGAGATTGAATGACAAATGACGTGATGGCAGTTTTCTGCTTGCGTGTACCATGCACTGAGGTAACGTCAACATAGGCTGGCGCACCTGACAGCCCTAATTCCTCGGCTAAGTCAGCTGTCACCAATGTCGCATCCGACCCGTTATCCAGAAGAGCATTCGTAAGAACTACTCTGTTCGGACCTACTACCTTCACTGCAATGATGGACAAGAAACTGCTACATCTTTGAGTGCTTGTCGAATTAATCTTCATTGCGTATTCACGCTGAACGGTACGATGTAAGAGCAGGTGATGTTTACCCTTACAACCATCTTTCCCACATCCAGAAGCTTGTTTGCAGTCAGCTGCTATGTGGTTTGCTTGAAAGCAGTTGAAGCAGAGTTTAGACATTTTAAGTCTGTTAATCCTTTCAGCATAAGACAGACTGCCGAACGATGCACAATTTTGTAACGCATGTGTCATGGAGCACTGTGGGCATCGCGATGTCTCAGTTGTTGAAGTGACATTCAATCGAATTCTTCGAGTATTCGCATGTGTCAGTGGACCAGCCTTCGCTTCACGCCCACTAGCTAAAGCACCGAAACAGCTAGTAGCCATTGAGACTTGTCTCTCCAAGAAACGAACTAAGTCCCCAAAGGTGGGCTCTCCGTCAAATCGAATGATTTCATCAACGCACTCAGCCCACTTGTAACGCAAATGTTTGGGTAAGCGCTGACAATTAACTTCAAATTTGTCGTATTGTTTAGTTCGCTCAAGCGATTCAACTGTCCAAGAGCAAGCTCGCAATTGCGCAGTCTGCGTGTCAGGTTTCGAAGCGAACCGATGTCATTCTGATTAATGATGTCGCCATTGAGAATCTCTTTCAAAAATGACTGGACGATATCATGTGGGCGACCGAATTCCGTCTTAAGGATGCGTCGGGCTTGACAATATCCTTCACTATCTGGGAGGTAAACACAATGTTCAATAGCGTCCTTTGCAGAACCACTGCAGTAATGTAATAAATACATTAATTTGCGGTTATCATTAGAAACGCGGTCTTCGATGGTCATCTCAAAGGCTTTGACGAATTTGCAGAATTCCATCGGATTACCATCGAACTTATCTATGTCTATCTTAGGTAATCCATCTCCACGCATGTCAGAATACCGCGTCGAACCAGATGCGTTCATCGGCATCTCACGTAACGCTGCGTTACTCAAAACAGGACATTCGTTCTCGGATTTAGATGGGTGCAATGGACTTGGAGCATGTTTACGCATTAGGATCGGGTCGATTTCATTATTGCCTTCGATATCATCGGGTGAATCAAAATCGTGCATCATATTTAGCTTCGCCTCTAGGCGGTGTCTACAAATATCCAGCTCCTTCAATTTAATGGCTATTTCTTCCTCGTATATTTCTTTAGCCAATTTGCGACGGCGTTCCTTATGATCATCAAACGCTCTAGATTCAACACCTTGAACATCACCTAAGCTAGGAGGACGGTGCTGGACAGGTAAAGTTAAAATAGCAGAGTTTAAAGGCAAATTATTAAAATTATCGTTCGAGGAAGGTATACGTATGGGAGTATGCAGAGATTTATCAGGAGAATTATTAAACATTGTAGAAAGTTCATAAACGGAATCGGGGTTTAAAATAACATCATCGAATTTGCTAGACGACTTGCCAGTCCTTGTTCTAGGCATATTTGAAGATGAGATATTCTCCGTCGTGTGAACCAAATGTCGAGCCAAAAATCCAGCGATGATCGAAGGATTGTCCACGCAATAAAGGTAATTGAGTACTGTTGATTCTTATTGAGAATCAAGGAAATTCCCCAATATGGAGTTACGCGCAAAATCCCAGGTATTTCAGAACCAACGAGGATTTGTCAACAAAAGCGGTACTATATTGAGGCAATCAAAATAAAGGAAAAACATACCTCAATTATTGGGTTAACCGGGTTAGATCCGGGTCAATGTCAAAACAATATCGTGTACGTACCAAGTTACGTACACGAGTCAAAATCAAATCAAGTTCAAATGTCCGACCGTCCCACGCAATCGAGATTACGACAAATTGTGCGCAGTAAATCAAGGTCAAAATAAGCAAAAGGGTCCGTAAAGCAATAGGATAATGACAGGTCAGAAAAACAGTGTGGAAGGCGACATTGACGGAACAGAAAGAAGCAACACCGCCCCCCAAAGCCAGCATGGCTTTCGTTCCACGCGGACTTTCTGTTCCTTTCATCCTTCATCAGATCTGCACACATGTCAATCGAAGGTATTTTGTCATTAACAAGATTTTGCTCCGATGCACACACACGGGAATTCGAATCAGCATAAATACTGATCACGTCGACTGGTGACACTTCATAGTTCGATGTATCACCACCGCAACCTTCCGGACTGTTCCACCGATCACGTGAAATGGACATATCAGCAGCTCGGCCAGGTCCCCCGTCAAATCCGGAATCAAATACCAGTTTCGTGGGAATATCCAGATGTGTCTTCAACAGACCTGATCGCGTCGTCAAATCAGTCTCAGTAAAATCAGTGGTCAAATTATCACGATTATAACAAGGCGAAATAAAACAAGCAGGACGTCCACAACTTTGTGAGAAAGGCTGAATCGTGACAAAGTCATCAACATCTGCAACGGGTGCCTTTCGATCAAACACATCAACCGAAATTTCTGGTTCACCAGAGCTATTGCAGTCAAACCTTTGGATATTTGGGATTGGACGACAGGTCAATGTGGTCATGGTGCAGTGGTTATGTGCTTCGCTGGGGGGAGTGAGGTCCCGGGTTCGAACCTCGGTGGCGACAATATTTTCGAAATAATTTTCGTCATCGGTAAGAAGACTCAGCATTCTTTCTAAATAGAGTTTTCTAATTTCTCTCTCCTTTATCTCAATTTCGATTTTATCGATAGCGATTTCCTGCTCTAATTTTCTCCTCTCTCTTGCTTTTCTTTTTCTTTCCATTTCGTCGAGTCTTGCCTCTGCTGGTTCAGCGAAACGGTGTCCGAATCTTTGCAAAGATTGGGAAAATGAACTGTGGGGAGAGTCATTAGTGAAAGTGTCCTCAGGAAAGGTATCAAAAATCAAATCCAACTCAGCAGAGACTTTGTTCTCGAGCGACATGGTAAAATCTTTCTTGAGCATTCCCCTGCTATACGATTGCTTGAAAATGTCGAATCAAAATTCGGGAAGACGGATGAAGACTCCGAATTAATTGAGTACTGTTGATTCTTATTCAGAATCAAGGAAATTCCCCAATATGGAGTTACGCGCAAAATCCCAGGTATTTTAGAACCAACGAGGATTTGTCAACAAAAGCGGTACTATAATGAGGCAATCAAAATAACTGAAAAACATACCTCAATTATTGGGTTAACCGGGTTAGATCCGGGTCAATATCAAAAAACAGTATCGAGCACGTATCACGTTACGCACACGAGTCCAAACCAAAAATAGCGCGGTCAAAATGGAGTCAATTATTCCAAGAGAAAGAGTAAAACAAAAGTGCAGTAGGAAACAAGAAAAAATAGGAGTGTTTGGATTTCACAATTCACATGGAATATTACAAATAGATATTGGAAGGTGAAAGGATCCAACAGACCATAAGTTGGCTATCGGAGTACACATTGGCTCCTGAAGGGTCAATCAGACGGACATTTGCGTTCGGTTTCGGTGGGTGGATGACGTGAGTTCGCACCGTTGCTACCAGAAAAACGCAACTTGCGTGTGTGTCGAGATATAGAGGAGACGGTAACTTGTGCAGGAGCAGGTTCTACTGCGTGGCATTAATATTTTCCCTGCTCGTTAGATGTGGAAACAAAAAATGAAGGGGTACTTGGGTGAATTTCATTATCGTCCATATGTTGCATCTGTTGTCGCGTTCACGAATCCGCGGTGCGTAATAGCAAAAGTCCTGGCCCTTTACTCCGAATTCGTGAATATCTTCCATTCGCGACGAAAAGCGATCATTTCGTGAAGTACGTATTTGCATGCAAAGTTGGTCCGAGTTCGCAGATTTCAACTCGGAGAGATCATGATTCTAAAGTGACGGAGTTGATTTATAAGCGATTGTACTACTGCAATGGTTGGCTTATGATTTCATACTCTCGATGGCAATGGCAGCAAGCTTATCTAACTTGTAATCTTCTTCGACCACCGAAAGTGCTTTTCGAACATCGCTTGGTAGTGTTTGCAGCCACAATTCTTTTAAAATCGGTTCGCCATCTGGTGTTGTACCCTGTAACTCGATCATTCGGCGAAGGAGTTGCGACGGTGTATTGTCACCTAGTTCGATACCAGAAAGTAGTTTGCGTAGGTTTTTCTCATCAGATGCTGCTATACGCTATATCAAAGCTGATTTCAGTACATCATATGGTTTATCGCAGGTCTGTTGTTTATGATATCATCAACTTCGGATGCGACTGCGTGTGGTAAACTTTCTATGACTTAACAGTACATTGCTTTTTAACTAGTAATGCGTCGAGTTTCGAAAATAGCTTCTACTTGAGCAAACCATAATCTAGGGTTTGCTACGCCAAAGTCAGGAAGTGATAAATGACCAATATCTGCTTGGATAGGTGCTGCCTGTGGGATACTGTCCATATTCATAAAAAAATGTAAAAATATGCTACAAAATCCGAATCGTGGGGAGTATGAAATGACGAAAATGATCGGGCTCACCAATTTGTAGTGGTTCAGGCTACGTGAAATTACAGTATGTGTGTAAAAAGTAAAAAGATAACCACTCACAATAATTCCTCGATTGAATTGAAAGCGATTCTCTCCGGCCTGGGAATTGACTACTCCGGTCCAGACGTCAAATTATTATCAGAGAAGCAACCGCGGTTAACCCAAGAATTAGGTGCGGCTGAAATATGGAGCGGTCATTTTATAGCAAACAAGCAATCTTTCCACAATCCACATCCAGAATTCCAAGCACGCAGTACGGGTATCAAAGGAGATGAGAAGACCAACTCCGAGCGGACGAAAATTTATATTTGTAATATCCGGGTACAATTCAAAAAGTGTACATTGATTGATACAAACAAAAATGTTTACAGAAAAATGCAACAAGGTCAATCGAGGATAAGCGAAGAATCTCTTTTGTTGATGTTCCATAATATTTCATTTTGATTGTTCGAAATAAATTGATTTTTTGTGAATATGAATCGTTATCCTGTCCGCTAGGCGAAAGTAATTTTTCCCACTAGGTTGAGGTCTGGGTGCCAGTTCCATTTGGGTGCGGATTCAGAATTATGCTGTGAAGAAAATAATCGAAGGGGAGAGAATGTTGTTTCGAACGTTATGGTGCCGAATGATTTTTTCTAATCACTTATGAAGAATGCTAGTCAGCCTTAATATTCTACAGTAGCGTACATCCGAAATGGGACCCTTTTGTATATGGCTACAACCGCAGCTCGATTTCAATCATCCGGTTGTGTACCCTGAAATAAGGCAGCTGCCAAATGGCTGATGATTGCAAGGCTAACTATATTCGCGAGCAGTTGAAGAATAACCGGACGTATACTGTCGTGCCAGCCGATTTAGTTTTATCCAGCTGCGACAGAAATGTGGTGACCAATTCCTTCTTAACCTCCACAGAGCTGAAGAAAGCTGCTCTGCAATCGTGAGTTTCTAATCGGTTACCCGAATCGCGCCGATGAACACTGCAGAAGTATGAATGCAAAGCATAGGCTCTATCCTGTTCAGTCAAAGCCGTGTGCCATCATCCAGCACTAACAAACCTATTTCTTTTCTTAAAGATCGCCATCTAACAGCCTTGCGAATAGACGCGCTCCACCAGGAAGGTTTTCCTCGCATTTTCATTAATTGTAGAGGAGCAAAACCTTCCAGAAGTTTCAAAATGCGCCTCCGTATAATATTCCACCTGATTTCTACACTAGGTTATAATTCGTATAAAATCCCAAATTAGAATCATTGCTTGAGTCTGTAGTTGGACGATGTCCATTCGACCTAAGTTGCGGGACATCTTCATTTGGTAACTAGGATGCACTAAAGTCCACTCAAGAAGCATAACGGAGTGGTCGCTCTTGCCTTGTAGCGAAATGTATTTTGTTCAATAAATATCTGTTTCATGAGACGAAAGAACAAGTGGACGGAGTGTGTCCAGACCTGAACCTTGTAGGTTCCCTGGCATGATGATAAAAGTCCCCGGAATCAAAACAGTCAAAATATTGCGACTCAGCTGACTCTGGTGAAGAAACTTCGGTTCGCTAATCAATGCCCAGGAGATTAAAGTCCCCGACAATTAAATATGCGTTGTATTGCTTCTTTAGTAATTCCAACGTGTCCCTCCGTAATTGGTCGTCGAATAGTGAAGCAGTTGGGCTTCTATAAGTACATGCAAGTGCTAGTCTCCTCCTAGCTGGTTACACTCCCATGCACTTTACCAACACGTAAACGAACCAACTAGATTCCGCGAGGGTCAGTATCCGTCTATTCTTGACCTAGTTATTTCAACTTCTGAAAGCGGTATACAAAATTTGGTCGTACTGCCACCACTAGGAAAGAGCGACCACGTAGTGTTAGCCTGCGAGTTACGTCTGTCATTTGGTAAACCCCCACTTAAGATGTCTCGAAGCT
>JACCGJ010023854.1:0-62621 GCA_013407085.1 Atriophallophorus winterbourni | reverse complement strand
TCCATCTAAGAAGCATCCGTCGTATCTTGAACATATCGTGGATGGACAGAGTGACTAATGCTGAAGTGCTTTTAAAAGCTGGTCTACAGAGCATGTTCACTCTATTGCGACAGCGGCGCCTGCGCTGGCTTGGTCATGTCTATAGAATGGAAAATGGTCGTATTCCGAAAGATCTACTCTAAGGTGAGTTGCAATTAGGAAGTCGACCATTGGGCAGACCGCACTTGCGGTATAAAGACGTTTGTAAAAGAGATATGAAAACTCTTGGCATTGACCCGGCGAGTTGGGAAGAACTTGCTCTCATGTGTTTAAAGCTTCGTCTGGTGTTAGTCATTCCAAAAACTGCAGAACATGAACATTCACGCGATTGTGATGTACTTCCATGGTAGACATCGACCGAAGGAGGTCAACAACAACAACTTTAGCAATGGATGTACATCACGATCGCATGATTTTTTCATGTTCGACAGCTTTTCGAATGACTAAACAGACCGATTCATGACGACAAATCTCTCCCACAGCACTTTCAACGATAGGCAGAAATGAGGAGATGTATCTGCTCCTCCCCAGCTTGCAGACGACACAAATACAAAATAGAGTGAGATAATATTACTTCTTATATTATATGGAAAAGGGTTTACTAGAGAAGGTTTATATTTTTAGACTACAGCGCATCTCACTGTTTCTTCTAATCGTCATCAGACTAAAATATATTATCACCAAGTCTGCATAAAGTTGTTGTATATCCTCTCTGGCATAAAGAGTTGCACATCTGACGCCTTTGAATTATAACGAAGCCTCAGATAAGTGGATGTGCACTTTCCCGCAGGTTTTTTGAGCTGCTGTGTAGACATACTTCTACGAAGCTGTTGAATCTGAATCGATGGAGAGTACACTCCAAGCTCTGCAATTTACTAACTCGTTGTTGCTTCATGTTGATGCATTAATCATTGTTCGATTGAAGATAAGTTTCAGTTACAAATGGACTGCTTGCACTGGCGTGGATTATGTATGTGAATAATCCACATGAACAAGGCTGAGATTCCAGGTTAAAATACTGTCACCTTTCGAAACCACTCTTGCAAAATCAGTCGTTGCATTGCGAGTAGCCTTACACTTGCCACCGAGAACATCAGGCGGATTTACCAAGCAATTGTCCACGGTGATGTAGTCTAGTTGCGTGGGGAAAGAGCCAGAGACGACCTATGCGAATGTACGTTACTGAATTTCTTCGTGAAATTGTTAACCAGAATTTAAAGCAAATCATACAAAACCTGTCTTCGACACTATTTAATTTGATTATGTGTAGCTTGAAATATCGCGTAGATCGATAAAATTGATTGTACCGAAAGTAGTTGAATGACCTTCAGCACAGAGTAATATGAGTTTATCTTAGCGCTCAGGTTCATGAATAATACACGTCTGTGTGTATGCATGCGCACGCGTATGAGAAACCGACCCTAAGAAACATAGAAATGCATGAAAACTTAAAATATTTGTGCATTGATGCGTGAAAGTAAAACGACGACTAAAATCTAGATCTTCGTCAATTGAAGATATCATGATTTAGAGAATAATTATCGAACCAACAAAAGGGTGACATATGAAGGATGTGGTACAAAATAAGACGCAAAAATTGACAGCTTTTACGGCTGGAAAGGATAACTGAAATACCATCCGTGCCCAAATTTTCACTCGGAATTATGCGCAATATTACGAATTATTGGTGGAGATGAGAGAAGAATCAGTCAAGAATAAAAGTTATGCTTGATGACACTTACTTATTATAAAATTGAGTAGTATATTGCGACGGCTGGTCGACTCTATTTGTCAGCAACTTTTGCAATGCTATCCAAGGTATCTAGACTTTTAATGTGTGTAAGTGATTCACGTCTGATTGTGGTAATATGGACAATTATTCCCGTGGTTATTACCATAAAATGTATTGAGTGAATCTGCGTGAATCATGAAAAATCATAAGTATGTGTGGAATCTTAATGTCCTTGACTTCGTTGAGGTTTTGGTTGGCTTTCTTCGGTTGATATAGGCCAATGATAATCTCATGCTGAACGGTGTTTCACATAACGAAATGGTCCGATTCGAGAGGAAATAAAATCTGTCCAGCAGTGCACACATTGATAGGCATTACTGGTGGAACGGTGGGCAGTATTTGTACGCTCTCAGTGAGATCTACTTTCAGTTGCAGAACATATTATATGCTTTTACAGAGTATAAAGATGACGCAAAGCAAACAAATGAAGATCATGTTTTTGGCCTCCTTCGGTCGATGTCGACCATGGATGTACATCACAAAACGCGTGAAAGTTCAAGTTTTGCAGCTTTTTGAGTGACTAAACAGTCCGATTCGGGAGGAACAATCTCTCCCGCAGCGCTGGCAACGATAGTCAGAACTCGGTTGTATTGCGTTAGTTGCACGTCGGCGGCGTGATCTGCGTTCAGCTGCCAAGAGCTGTATCTGCTCCTCCCCAGCATGCAGACGACGCTTTACACAGTGCCTCCAATTTGAGCGGTCGAGAGCAAGTTATTCCCAACTCGCCGGGCCAATGCCAAGAGCTTTCATATCTCTTTTGCAAATATCTTTGTACCGCAAGTGCGGTCTGGCCAATGGTCGACTTCCTAATTGCAACTCACCGTAGAGTAGATCTTTCGGAATACGACCATTTTCCATTCTATAGACAGACCAAGCCACCGCAGGCGGCGCTGACGTAATAGGGTGAACATGCTCTGTAGACCAGCTTTTGAAAGCACTTCAGCGTTAGTCACTCTGTCCATCCACGATATGTTCAAGATACGACGGATGCTTCGTAGATGGAAAGCATTCAGCTTCCGTTCGTGTCTTGCGTGGGTGGTCCAGGTTTCACTGCCGTATAGTAAAGCATTTAGTACGCACGCGCTGTATACCATCATCTTTGTCTTTACAGTCAGCTTGCGGTTACCCCAAACACGAGAGTTCAATCGGGACAAGATGACAGCTGCTCTGCCAATCCGCTTATCAATCTCCGTGTCTAGCGAGAGGTTGTCCGCAATGGTTGAACCAAGATATGTGAAATGATGTACTGGTTCGAGCTGACAGTTTCCAACAGTGATGATTGGCGGCGATACAGTCCCTTGAACAAGGACTTTGGTCTTGCTCATGCTGATTGCTGCAAAACGTTTCCCAGATTTCCTTAGCTGATTTGAGTTCAAGGAAATCCCATCGATTTGCAGCAGTAAGAGCTCGAAGCAAGTCATAGTTCACAGTTGTATACGTTCGTTGAGTATTTCCTGCTGGTTCGTATGCCCTAAAGTAATTAGTAAATCGATTTGTAGATCAAATCACGTTAGTGTACGATGTAAAATCGTTCAAATACTAATTATTGGTATCGATGTTTGTATTTTTCGATGCAAACGTTTCAAAAAATCCACATATGTGTAACTCAGAACTCAGAACTCAGAAAATTTTATGGTAGAAAAAGCATTAAGCTTAACAATAACCATAGGATGACAAGGTATATGGAATATATAAAAATATATAAAAAATGTCTCAAAAATTAATAGGGACAGTCACATACCGCATGGTTCGTCATAAACTCATCGAGTTTGGAAGCGAAAACCTCAACAGATTCTGATCGTGTGATTTCTTCAGGCAAATAGTTCCAAGTGAAACAAATTCTTACCGAGAAAAAATTACGACGAATATCCAATCGAGAATGCGGAATGCTTAAAGCCTTTGAATGTGTCCGTGTTCGAGTAAGGCCATTGGGATTTAGCAAGTGTTTAAGGGGATGGTTTTCAGTATGCAGGATTTTGAATGTCAACAGGAGGTCACTACGTATCCGTCGTTGGGTAAAATCATGTAGGTTCAGTTTTAACATTCGCTCTGTGAAAGGCAAATTTCTGTAACGGGGGACCAACTTTGTAGCACGATGATAAATCCTGTCGAGTAGTTCGATGTCCTTCCTCAGCCATGGTGCCCAGGCTTGGATGGAATATTCCATAACAGGACGTATATACGTGTTAATTACCCGGGGTAGGGTTTCGGGCGTAAAAATCCGGAATATTCTTTTGAGAAGACTCAAGATACGGCAAGCTTTATTGTACACCGTCTGGCAATGATGTCCAGGCTTAAGGTTAAACGAAACCCATATACCGAGATCTTTTTCTGCGGTGGTCCAGACGAGATCTTGCGTGCCAAGCTGATACGTGTGGTGTAGAGATTTTCCAAGCTGCAGCATTTTACATTTCGCAGGGTTAAATGGTAACTCATTTGACTGGGACCAACGAAATAAGGTGCACAGATCCCGTTGTAATGCCATACAGTCATTAACAGACCTTACACGTTTCCATATTTTAATATCATCGGCAAATAGTATCAAGTTGCATCCAATATCCTCCACTATATCGTTCATATACACCAAGAATAGAAGAGGTCCAAGCACGGAACCTTGCGGAACTCCACTCGTGACGTCTATTTTTCTAGATAAGGTGCTGCCAACGCGAACTTGTACGTGTCTATCAGTAAGATAGTCCCTTATCCAATTCAGCAATATTCCCGTTATTCCATAGGATTCGAGCTTTTTAATTAAGATGTCATGGTTGACTCTATCGAAAGCTTTGGAAATATCGATGTAGCAAGCATGTACAACCTCACCTTCGTCTAGTGCCTTGGTCCAATCCTCGAACGTTGTAAGAAGGTTAGATAAACAACAACGACCTCTTCGAAAACCGTGTTGTGCTGCGGTCAAAATATTTTGGTTTTCAAAATGTTCTCGTATGCGCGCAGTCACAATGCGTTCCATTAATTTGGAGATCACTGGAAGTAACGTTACCGGTCTATAGTTTGCTGTGTCTGAACGGCTACCGCCTTTATAAATAGGAGTTATCATCCCTGCTTTCCATTGCGGTGGTATTTTTCCTTCATTTAAGCTGAGATTGAATATGCGAGTGAGAGGAGCAGTCAAAGCAACGCGACACCTGCGAAGTACGGCGGGGGTAATTTTGTCTGCGCCAGGGGACTTCTTTTCGTTTAGTCGACAAAGTTCCCGCCCAACCATGTATTCGTTGATAGTCATTTCACTTAATAATTCGAAATGTGGCGAACTTGATGAAACTTGATATGGTATACAACGCTTGGGATTGAAGACAAATGAGTAAAACGTTGCTAAAGCATCGGCGGTATCTTGGGCAGTGTGGGTCAATCCATGAGGTGTTAGTACAGAGAATACACCTGGTTTGATCTTTGATCGTTCATTTACTATCTTGTAGAGAAGCTTAGGATTCTTTTCCATTCTCTTAAGCAAGTTCCATTGGAATTGCATGCGATCTTCTCTTACAAGAGTCGTGACGTAATTCCGTATCTTACAGAATCGCTTCCAAGTTTCTTCCGTACCAAACTTCTTATGAGTTACCCAAGACTCTCGCTTAACAGCTAACCATTTCTTCGTTCTACTCCGAATAACAAACTGGTTGTTGTAGCTGCATTTGTGTGGTACAAAAATCGAGTTTTCGTAAATCTTCGAATTGAGATAATTTAGAAACGAATTGTAATATGAGCCAGGATCCATTGAATCAAACTCATGAGTGTATGCATCCCGGAGACTGATATTTAAGGATTCAAATTGTATTTTCCTTATGACTTTCGTCTGTTCACACAATCGTTCCGCACTACATACATAATCAAACAAAAGCACAACATGATCACTCTTCCCCAGTGGTGCCAGGTATTGTATACCCTCTACTGCGGTTGCCTCAGGCGTTAAGACAAGGTCAAGGGTTGAAGGTTGGTCAAGACCCCGCCAGCGAGTTGGCTGGTTAACGTGATTGTGTAGTGAAGCAAATTCTATAACCTCCTTGAATTTATGTTCAAACGAATGCAGGGAGTGCTCACCTCTCGAAAACAGATGCGGGAGATTAAAATCGCCAATGATCAGCAATTGCATAGTCTGGCATCTTGTGATGTGTTGCAATGATTCGATGAGCTTATCATTGTATGAGCTTTCGGATGATGGCGAGCGGTAAATGATGCCGATCGTACATTCATCTCCATTGACTAGTTTTACCGAACACCACATCGTATCAGAAAGGCTGAGGTCAGGATGATCGATGACGTTACACTGCGCTAAACGTTCGTGATAGTAGACTGCAACTCCACCACCGGATCTTCGATCACGATCGCGACGAAGTAGTGACATTTTCGGAATCAAAAGCTCAGCATCAGTCATGCAGGGCTGGAACCAAGTCTCTGTAACTGCAACCAAATCGGGTGAAAGTCTATCACAAAGCTCACATAGTTCAGCTAATTTGTTAGTTAAACACTGAGCATTTGTATATATGCACCTGATCGTATTTGTCTTACACAATGTCGAATCGTGTACTGCAGCTATTGGACCGACGCGCGATGAGTTTGAAACTGGTGAGCTACTTATTGCTCGCTGACAGTTTGAAACAACATTTGGTTGCTTGTATGACGTATTTGGTCCGACTCAGTTTGAGCCGGACTGTATGTTCTTAAGATTGAACTGGTAGGCCGTCTCAGCCTAGATAATAGTGATTACCATTACTCTAGTGTTTGGAGGCTGCTTGATCTCGATAACCAAATAAATACATCAACTTTAAACAAGCAGTGCAATTACCATAGCCAACTTATTTATTACCCGAAAAGTTATTGCGCAATTCCTTCAATACACAGTCGAGCTTTTCGATACAATAATTTCAATATTCAAATTTTGCGACTGTTGGATAAGGTTGGTATGACTAACCTGTTCCATGACCTACCTACACATGTGCATCGAGTAAAACATGTGGGCTTAACAAAATTATCTGCATTTTCATAATTTTGGTACAACCAACCGTTTTAGTCTCGTGCCCCCCACACACAAATGACTATTATTAGAAAGCAGGTAAACTCATTCCACAGCACGGTATGACTGAACGAGGCCAATCACTATGACACAATTCCAAGAGGACGGGAATCACTGCCTTCCTGTGTACAGCCGGCGAATTCAGTTTTGTGATTAAGATCAGTGTTTTCATTTTCACTTCACAAATCCATTCGGTTCATTTCACTGTTTCAAATTTTCGAATCTGGGCTTCATTTTTGAATATTTTAAAATTTAGCCATTCCTAACCCGAAAATTTTCATACGGCGTCGCTAAACTTGGAAAATCTGAAATTCACCTGATTGGTCTACGTCATTCTCTATTTAGTTGATTAACTGTTGTCTACAACAGGCGCCAGCTTTCGTGTGTAATCTGCTCGTTATTGTATTCTGAATAGTTTACTCCCCTAGTTCAACATACCACTTGCTGGAATTGATCGTGAACATCAGATAGGTTAGTAAAGGCTGAATATGATTAGGACACGGAATTGCGATTTTCAGTATTAAATTTATCTCACCTAATGTTAGTTTTCATAACGTAAAATGCAACTTAAAACCGCTGGACGATCACGTCAAATTCCCAGTCACTGAAGATGACTGGGATTCACCGTTTATGTCTTCACCAATCTTGATTGTATGGGAACATCAACGCCGCTTTGATTTATGCCATTTTCTGTTATATCGAGAATTCTTCTGTTTGAAACGGAGAAAGGCATCCACATGAATGTTGAAACCATATTTTATTGAATCTATAGAACAATTTGGTTTAAAACTGAACATAAGTATTATAACTGTCGGAAAGATGGCTGATCGCACCAATTGTTGTATTCCATAGTGGATAGTTTTTCACTCGATTGTTGAAATCGGTAGTAACATTGTCAATTAATCGAGCACCGAATGAAACAACCGCTTGATCAGTCATAACGGAAAGCACATGTTTTAGATTCAAGCATTTCAGTTGTACAAATGCCTGACCCGATCGTTTGGAAACCGATCGGGTCAGTCTCGCAACTTGATTTCATGCATAACAAGTACAACTACCGAAAAAATTCTGACTGTCAACGTGAAGCACGTTTCTCCTGTCCTGCTTCAAAATTTCAAGATTTAGAAAAGACAAAGTCAACCGTTTACATTCCCAGGAGCAATATTTTGCAATTCTGATGAACTGTCGATTCAGCTGTTCAACCAGTCATATTTAAAATGGAACATCCAAAGTTAAGTATACCATACGGTGAAGAAGTTTAATAAGAACCATTTTCAATAAAATGTCAAACGTTTGCTTGAGATCCGGTACAATTTAGGAAGGTTTATGCAGACTAACAGCCAATAGATGCGATCATGTGCTTCCCAAAATAAATGCTGCAAAAATATGGTAATAACAAAAAATATCACAAAGAAGGTTACATTTCCATGCTTATTGGGAAGATACGGGACTTTTTTATCGCTGTGGTATACCCGTTGCAGCAAGGTGATATCCTTTTATAACCACGAGGACCATGCTTGAACAGCGTACACCATTGTTGGTCTGATATAGGTTTTAATTATACGTGGGAGTATCTGCTTTGAGAAACGGCCAAAGGTCCTTCTGAGCAGTGCTGTTTGTCAGGACCAGAGAACACTGCCGTGAAGTTACTACTAATCCACACACCCAGGTATTACTTCTCCGTAACACATGAAAGTTGCTGAGATCCCAGAGTGTATATGAATTCGAATGATTTACCGACGTTTAACATTTTACATTTTTGGCTTTTAAATGGTAGACAGTTTCGCAAGGACCATGTATGAAATGCTTCGAGAACTTTTCGTGGAGTTTGGCAATCTTCTATGGTGCGTACGCTAGTCCAGACTTTGATGACATCTGCAAGTAAAATGATTTGCTGCGTACGATTTCAGGTATATCGTTAGTTTACACCAGGCGAATATTGGTCCCAAGACTGAGCCTTGAAATACGTCACTTGTAACGTCTACTCGGCTGGATAATGCCCAATCAACTCTAACCCCGATGACTCTACCAGACAAGTAATCCTGTATCCAGGCCAATAATCGGCCGTTCATCCCAAGCTGCTCCAATTTTTGTAGCAGTATGCTATGGTTAACACGGTCAAAAGATTTAGATATATCCAAATAACAAGCATGAATTGGGTATCTATCATCTACAGCTCGAGTCTAGTTATCACGAGTTATGAGGACGTTGGTGAAGCAGGAACATCTTGTCCTAAATCCGCGCGTGAGATGAAAAGAATCTTATTTTACTCCAAATGTTTGATAAGTTTATCAGCTACAAATCGTTCGAGAGGTTTAGAGACCACTGGCACTGTCGAGTAAATTAGTTTACGGGATAGCATAACGAGATTCAAGATTCAAGAATTTATGGTATAAAAAGTTTATAGCTGTACAAAACGATAGGATATATAAAGAGTGGAGGCGTTGGAAAATCGACACTTATTGTAGTTAGAAAAAATGTCATGTATTGTCTCGGTATGATGGAAAATTTTTCGTTATGATAAATGTCGTGTTATATAAACGGGATGTAGGGTGGAATTATTATGTATAAATATATCCAGTTGGTTCCTGAAAATCCTTTCACTAGAGGATTCTACAACATATGGCTGTATGGAGTTTCAAAAGAAACAAACACTCACCGAATAGAAGAACCGACGACAGTTCCGGTGCAAATGTGGAATATCAAATGCCAATGGGTGAGTACGTGTGGTATGGCCTGACCGGAGGCGAAATAGATTCCTCAGAATTCATTATTTTCTAAGTTAGGATTAAATCAAATCGAAACCGTCTGCGAGGTAAATTAAGATGCACCAGTCGATCCTCAAATGGTAAAGTTGCGGAGACAGCCAATTATGTTAGTTGCTCTGTGATAAATCCTCTCGAGCAGCTTGAGGTCCTTTTGTAGCCATGGTGCCCAAGCTTGCATTGAGTAATCCATCACTGAGATAATATACGTATTTATCAGCATGGGGAATGTCTCACGGGAAAAACGTCCGAAAATACGCCGAAGCATAACTAGCATGCGGCTAGCTCGGTTCTACACTGCTTCGCATTGCATGCTATTCTTAAGACTTCCACAAATCCATAAGCCGAGGTCATTTTATTTTGTTGTCCATTCCAGTTGTTGAGATCCAAGGTTGTATGATAATGGTAAATCTTTGCCTATTTGCAACATTATACACTTTCGGAAGTTGAATTGAAGTTTGTTCAATATCTCAAAATCGCTTTGTAAGCGCAAACAGTCAACGCTTGACGTGATTCACATCCACAGTTTAGCATCATCCGCCAAGAGAACCATTTTGGCTGTGAAATGTTTTGGAAGGTCGTTGATGTTGACCAGAAGGGGAACCGGACCAAGTACCGAACCTTGTGGGAGTCCGCTAGTGGCTGCGATTTACCTAGACATCACACCGTCGATACGTACAGTTGCCTTGCGATCAATAATGTAGATTCTCACCCAGGTAATAAGGCACCCATTAATGCCAACATCATGCAGCTTGCTCAGGAGTATAGAATGGCCCATGAGATCAAACGACTTTGATACGTCCAAGGAACACAAATGCACGAAACCACTCTCATCCACTGCCTGCCTCCAGTCCTTCATTGTCTCCAGTAGGTTAGTGAAGCAAGAACGAGACTTCCGAAATCTATGTTGCTCTCCTAACAAAAAGTCTTGGGTTTCGAGACGACTCACAATTCTTTCGTACACAATTCGCTCGATAACGTTTCAGATCATTGGAAGAAGTGTGACAGGGCGGTAATTTGCTGGGTCAGAACGAGTTCCACGTTTGTAAATGGGTGTTATGATTTCTGTCTTCCAGTCAGTCGGTACAACACCCTCCCTCAAGGAGTGATTAAATAATTCACAAAGTGGTTCGCATAATTGACTGCCGCATAACTTTAGGATTTCAGGTGTGATTCCGTATGCTCCCGGGGACTTGTTGATATTCAACCTGCGTAGGTGATGCTGCACTCTTTCAGAATTGATGCATATATCGCTTATATTCTATGATGATAATAATGCATCCTTGGGGGTGAAAACTAGTGAATAAAATTTGTCTAGAGCGTTAGCGATTTCCAGCACAGAATTAGTTTAATTAGTTCACCATCATGATCGAAAAACACCTAGATTCATTTTCGTGGTGTTGTTAATGGTTCGATAAAGCAGTTTAGAATTTCGCTGCCAGCTGAAGCTGATGATATTGTTTATCCTCCCGGATGAAATTTTTGACTTGATTCCTCAATTCGCGAAAGTTTGCCCAGGTCGATTCTGTTCTGGCGACCCTGTGAATATCCCATGCCAAATTACGCTTTGTCAAACATTTTGGTTCATGGTTATGGGAATAACCCCATTAAAAATGTGTTTGGACACGTGTTTGAACAGGTTGGTCGTGCCAGCCTTATTAAACAGTGGCATAAAAGCGATACTTGTTTCAATGTATCATGTTGGTGATGTAATCTGTTAAGGTTGCGCAATGCGAGTCCGGATCACTGAAATTTATATTATGTTCATCGAAGACCCATATCGTTTCCATCAAACAAATATAATTCACATTTCTATTTAGTTTTGTTTCTACTGGCGTTGCACACGTATTGAAATTCTACAATGAAGTGGCGGCTTCGACCCAGCGGATGGTGATACGGAACATCTTCAACGGCTGTGGCTTCGGAGGTTAAGACTAGGTCTAGAACAGAAGTCTGTTGCAAATTTCGTTGTCGTGTATAATCGAAAACATGATTACACAAGGGTATGGGATCGAACAGTTCACGAAATTTGTAGTGTAGTGATCGTTGTGGATAATCTACTCGGTTATATAGTTGTGGCAGATTAAAGTCTTCCGTAAGCATTAATTGCGAATTGCGCTGTTTCCAGACGTACAACATTGCTTTCAATAGTTTTTCGTTATGCGTATCCGATGATGATGTTGAGCGGCAAACTACGCCAACGATGCAACTGTCACCTGATTTGAGCTTCACGTTAAACCATAAACTGTCTTCCAGATAGATATCAGTGTCTGCAATTACCGTACTGCATAAACGTTCGCGGTGCTAAACAGCTACTCCACCACCTGTTCTTAAGCGGTCTCCCCGAAACAGGGTCTTGTTTGCCATAGAAATATAGTCATCGCTCACGTGAGGTCGGAAGCATGTCTCAGTTATTGCTATGACGCCGAGTGAGTGCTGATTACTAAGATCCTTCAGTTCAACTAGTTTGTTTATCCAGCATTTTGCGTTTGTATATAGGCAATTGATTGTGGTTTTCGTATATAGTGATGGAGCTGAAAGCTCGACTCTTTGTCCAAACATTTGAGAGTCAGGCATTGTTCGTTTTTGTGCAATTGCCGCTGTGTTTCTAGTCCGAGTCTTGTCTGATTGTAGATGCCGTGGTTCATTAGGTGGTTTCGGTGTAGAAAGTCTGGTGACACTAATTCTGACATCCTTCGGAGATTCCTATGATTTGCTTGTCAGTTCGCCCTAATTGATTCAATCATACCTCTCGTTAAAAATTTTGTTTTTATAGTTTTTGGTTCGTCACCTTTATAGTTTGGAGAACGATGTATTCTAAACTTGTCCACCACGACAGACTCGTGAGCTCCGATGCTGTTGGCAATGTAGAGCCACCGTTTGTAATCGCTGTGCTGTATTTCTCTTCTCGAAGCAGTGTTACTGTGTTCGGGAACACCAAGAAGAACCATAGATCAGATTTATGAGGTCAGATTTATCCCCACTGTTTAAATTACATTTTCTCTCCAACCACGAATATCAGCATCTATGTGACATTTAGTCTGTGAACGTGTATGGAGCAAATAGGAGTTTAGAAAAACGTCTTCTATTTAATTCTGGTTTAGGCGGGTTATTGAATCAGGCATTGTCGTGCTCATACTCATCATTGAACACAGCTGGTACCATTGTTCAATGTCGTGAGTTCTTCTACTCGAAAAAAGTGTCCCTGATGTCTCCGGCACATTGGTGCAAATTACACTGAGATTCATCAAAGTTGTTTTCATTTCAGTATTAGTTTTCGAAGTAGAATTCTGCTGGTGGACAGTCAGTACACGCCCCTTCGACTTTCTAATCTGATTAAAATCTGAGTCGCAGCTAACGTTTGCATTACTCAGCTGCTCGGCCTCCCGCAAATTCTAGTTACGTAGCGGAGCATCTTGTGGAGGCAGGGGATGTAGAGTTGAGTTTGGGTTGGTTTTAATTTTTAGTGAGTTATTGTGGGCAATTATCATTGACTTGTATGTTTCCTCGAATTTTTGAGAACAGTTCTCTAAGTATTTGATTCGATGCTCTAGGTTTCCTGATTGAGATCCATTTGTCTCGGCGGCGTTTAAAGGCTTTGTTCTGCAGACGCTGCACACATAACAGACACCTGGAAGTTTAGCTATATTAATAAAGACAACTGCCTCTTTAGTCAATACTTTATCTCAATTAGTGTGCATCATAGTAGAGCACATATAACACATGACTACTTTCGATTTCCCACTTACCCCCTTTTTGCAAATTTTACAAAAATCACGCGTAGTTTTCGTGGGTCCTGACATCCGATGGCAGTTGAAGTCAAGGTCGTCTGATTGTTGAATGCGGGTTTAGATAAACAAGTTAGGTTTAGATAGCTTCAACGAAAATACTTATGTGCGTATTGATCCATTAACGGTTGAGAGATGGAATTTGCGAAGTTCGTTTGGATGCAAATTATCGAGTAAAACAGTCGTGGTGACCGTATATTTTATCTCACACAAAAGAAACACGGCTTGTTGAATTCAGCAGAAGAAGATCTTCCGAACGAGTGCGGTTCCGAGCAGGTCAAAACAGCGACAACAAATTTTGCACGCGCACAAAATGTCCACGGTGATCTGGAAAATAGGAACGTCCGAAATATTGATCATATGACACTAAACATGATTGAGACCAATAGATCTCTTCAAGCGAAATCGAATGGTGTAAGAATGATCTAGATAGAATAAGAAGCCTTATGTTTCTCCAGAAACTCAAGGGATTAAGAAGATAGAATAAGCGAGTGACGAGTAATTTTCAAAGTATCGGAGCACAAAATCGTACGTTTACACGTTGTACGTTACACGTTTACACGTTCGAATAAAGTCCGAATTGAAATGAAAAAATCTTAGCATATTTGAACATTCCTTCAAACCAGCTAATCCACAACAGATAAAAAGAAAACTTATTCTGTCACTGATCGAGATTACTTGTGGTTAAGTATGAAAATTATTGGATCTGAACCAGATGGATGGATGAAAAGCTGAACCGGCTTTCGCATAATTGAAAATCGATCATTAATCTCAGCGTTAGAACAGCTGATAGGATTTATTCATATATTTATTCATAGATTATATGCAGGTAAAAAACTATGCTTTACAAGACCCACAAAAATGTACATCGGGTCGGATTGTAAAAATATTAAAATATTGTTAGATTATTGTCAAACGTGAAAAGCATACTTGTCCATGTGGATATCTAGTGATTTCTTGAAAACTTCAACGTTTCCAGATTGTACCACATGAGTAGGTAAACTGTTCCACAATTGCACATTGCGAACGGAAAATGCATATTTGCGGCAGTTCAACCTACTATGCTGTTGGTAAAGGTTCGATTGGTGACCTCACAGACGTGTATTATGGGAAATATGAAACAAACGACCGCAAGGATGATTTGTTTGATTAAACACTGTCCAAATGAATATTAGTGCTCCTCGTTTCCGTTTGTATTGAGCCGAATGCAAATTCAATAATTTAAGTCTCATTTCGTATGGATAATTAGATAGTCCCAGTACGAGTTTTGTCGCTCTGTGCCGTGAAGTTTCTAATAGCAAAATATCTTTTTTCAACCAAGGATACCATGCGGGTATAGCATATTCAACATGAGGACGGATGTACGTTGAAATCATTTTGCGGAAAATATTGGGGTCACACGAACCTAAGACTCTTCTGAGGAGACCCAAGTTGTTTTCAGCTTTACAGGCAGCCAGTCGACATTGCATTGAGTTTCCTAATTCTGATTGGATAATCACACCTAAGTCTTTTTCGAAGGAGGCGGGTTTATTAACAGTGCGACCAAGATAATATTCTTTGCTGGACTTGCTGTTGAGAGAAAATAGGCTGCATTTCGAAGCATTCAGTGGCATTTCGTTGTCTAGGGACCAAGTGTGAATCATATCGAGATCCCGTTGCAGGTTCTGCGTGTCGTTTGTGGAGTGTATCATGCGCCAAAGCTTTGCGTCATCAGTGAAAATAAGCACCGACGACTGCAATACAGTAGGCAAGTCGTTTATATATATTAAAAAAGCGATCCGAGGACTGATACTTGTGGGAAACCACGGGCAACTTTAATCGACTTGGATAGTTCGTTTTTGACTCTAACATACATCTCACGAGATATCAACCATTCTTTAATCCATGCATGGAGTTTACCCTGTACTCCGTAGGTGAGTAGTTTCGACGAAAGTATTTCGTGTTTCACGCGATCGAATGCTTTTGAGAAATCGATATAAATTACGTCCACGAAATTGCCGGCATCAAGTAGCTCAGACCAAGTTTCTTTTGCTAATAGCAAGTTTGTCACGCAAGATCGTTTTTTTCCTGAATCCATGCTGTGCCTCGGAGATTAAATTATTAATCTCAAAGTGATTCCGTAAGGCATCAGCTATTATGGACTCCATTACTTTTGATAGCACTGGTAATAACGCTATCGGGCGATAGATTAATGGATCATTTCTTTTGCCACCCTTGTAGATGGGACTAATTAGGGCAGTTTTCCAAGTTTCTGGTACAACGCTCTGCTCGAACATCATCGTGAATAAGTCAGATGTCGGTATTGCTAACTCGGGAGATAGATTGTACAAAATGTTTGCGTGTATATTGTCTATACCGGGTGAGCCTGATCTCTTGAATCTTCATCGTCATTAATTTTGTTTGAACAACGTAGGGCGGAAACTCCACCTCGTGAAGAATGAGCAGGTTGCAACTGTCAGAGTTTAAATGCTGTCCATGGGTCGACACTTGTAAGATAACTGATGCGAATTGTTGTCGGAAAACGTTAGCACAATCTTTAAATGACGTCACTATTCCAGTAACAGACGCCAGTGGCGGTATTCCCATTTTAACCTTCCGGAGGTCGTTGACGTGTTTATACAATGCTTTGGGATTCATAATGAAGTTTTCGACAAGACTGATTTGGTAATCTTTTTTGTCTTTTCGAATGAGAGAGCCACACTTATTTCGCAATAAGGTGTAGTAGCACCGAGTTATCCAAGACGGATCGTCCAAGTATTTGGACCAGGCATCGACACGCTTACACATCCATTTCCGAGTACTGTTTCTGAGAGGCTTTTTGGACGCTGTTTTTTGGATATTATTTTCACCTTCGATGATAAACCAATGATAAAACGAAGTTGGCTGTAAAACGTTTCCCAGATTTCCTTAGCTGATTTGAGTTCAAGGAAATCTCATCGATTTGCAGTTGCAAGAGCTCGAAGCAAGTCATAATTCACAGTTGTGTACGTTCGTTGAGTATTACCTGTTGGTTCGTATTGATAAATGTAATCAAATGTCATGACAACATGATCACTCAATCCGAGTAGAGCTGTATAGGAAACATATTCTATCATGAGTTCTTCGTTCGTAAGTATGAGGTCCAGGGTAGGTGGGGCTTGTTCAGATCGAAATCGCGTTGGTTGTTGTACATGGTTGTAAAGAGGGGTGCATTAGAAAGAACAGTGTCAGCGGCAGATGATGAAGAAGGGGGGCGACAAATCAATGCTAAGATGCACTTACGTTTATCATGTAAGTCAAAATAGCAAAACAATGTATCTGGGGAGAGAAGTATAGTGCAGTTTATGCTCTCATGTAAGTAGAGGAGGACACCGCCACCTTTTGTTGCTCGATCATTTTTTTAAATCATCATGTGAGGGATTTTGAGTTCAGAGTCGTCTATAGAATTACACAACCAGGTTTCTGTCACTGCAATCAAATCCCAAGACGCCACGATCGCACGTGAATGCAGTTTAGTGAACTTGCCTAGAAAGCCGTGAGCATTGGTGTAACAGCATGATAGAGATTTGATTTTTGTTGCAGATGCAGAGCTCATAGTAGTGGATTCGCCGACCCAGAATTGGTCGGCTGCTCCACGTTTTTGTCTCAGGTGCATTTGATTGACTTGGTAGCGAATTCATTTCATGAACAATAGTGTTTGTGCGTTTTATGTCGTACTCAACCCAAATAAGAATTTCAGGAGGTGCAAATTTTCGACATTAATACCACGCCTCGAGTATTCTATCCTTCATCTCATCTGTGGAGGTTGTATGCTCGAATTTCACCGCAGTTAATCAATTTGTAAAACAAGTTTCACCCAAATTACCAACTAACACATATGTTAAATGGAGAAATGTGATTGTTAGCAAAATAAATGTGACACACTCTCACATAATCTAGTGGATAAAATCACATTATCAGCTCAGATTCGAGCTCAATTTAACGGATATAAGCGCCCGAATTCTGAGTTCAGTAGGCTAATAATTAGAATAAATTACAGCGGCATCATATAAGAACAAGTAATATTATACACAAAGTTTTCGGCTCTCCGATTCGATGGTCGTTCTGGTATAAAATTTGTACTGGTGGAGTGAATATTTCTCAAGCTGAACGCTGTGCTACTCTCAAAACAGACAATTCCCCAATAATAATTACGTGCATCAGAACCACGATGTAATATGTAGTAAAAACATGGTCACCATGGTTTAAAAAAGATTTTGCTAATTTGCAAAGAATAAACAATCGAGGAACCAAACTTGTCTCCGGACTCAACCGGAAACCATACAATTAGAGAATCAAAACCATGATTTATTCGACTATCCACATCGTCGTCTCCAAGGTGATTTGATTTTGGTTTACAATATTTTGAATACCACAAATCACCCTCTACAATTCTTATTTAATCTACGGGGATCGCATAAAAGTAGAGCTCACACATTGACTCAAACTGTACCTCACTCGCTGCTCAATTGTTGACGAATTCTTTGTCGTGCGAGTTTGTTTTACCTGAAACAATCTACCCGATTATGTTGTAAACTCGCCAAATCAGGAGATTTCCAAGAGACGCCTTGATGCCATTTTGAACTACACATATTGACCCCATGGTTCTACTTGTGTCTTCCCACCAACCAAAAACAATTTCTGCCCTTTGGATTTTGATATGATTTTTCAACTGCTGAGTAAGCCACCAAATCTCGTTTATGCATGTTATATTATTCGAAGTTCCCATATTAATCTGTGGTTTTTTGTAAAGCTATATGCGTTTCAGACCATTAAAATTTAATTGAATTGATATTCACTCGAAGAATTATGACAGGACTTAATGTAACATAAGCAGTATTATTTACATTAATTTGGCGAGTATTATACGAAGATAATTATGGATTCCCTAGTCAACCAGCAACATAGACCTATAATATCACATGTCACTATTCATATGATTCAATTAGTTGTGAGAACTCATGGTTATCTTTTGGTATTTATTATACAAGAAAGGTATCTTGCGTTCGAAATATACTTAACTAATTTTAGTGGCGAGCTTCCTATTTGCTTGAGTATTATTTCGCGATAATTTTACGTAAGTTAATCATTCAAATATTTTCATCCATCAATTCTATTATTGACCATTTTAGTTGAGAATTTTTATGGTTCTCTCATGCCATGGCCTTCGATTTTTTGTAATTTAGACGCCCGAGTTATGTATATACTAGTTGATTATATGTATAATACATTCGCGTTGTAGTACAATGAGACAGTACGAATTACCTTGTTCTTCTTCCTCTAATTAGTGCAAGCTCTGTTTCATCCTTTTTTCTGCCAACAATCTAAATTCCATTCAAAAATTTGTCACGCTCCGCTTCGTCTATGTAGAAGTGACAGTTTACATGGTCTGTAGATTTTATCTCGAATAAATAGCCATGAATAAATCAGTGAGATTGATCGCGCGCCTTACGCTTTGATCTAGCCGGCTAGACACTCCCATCCAGCTTCTAAAGAAGCATCGGTATTATTCTGGGAAAGGATCCCAATATGTTAGGGTGAATGGAAGTTGGATCAAAATGAACACACTTTGGCTAAATATGTTTGATTATAATGACAAATACTACCTGGAATTTATAATCATCACAAAGGGATGTTCACATTCGATAAATTTATCTGACTCAAACTCGACGATAATTTCGTAAATTATTTATTGACCAGAAGAATGTTTTGATCAAGCCATTGGTGGTAGCAAGATGATATAATGACACGGAAACACAAAACAATACTTATCAATCATAACTTTTGGATACACACGTTATTTCATGTTAAAGTGTTTTTGTTATTTGCAGAAATCGAATGACAAATACCTTGCTCATATTGTATCACAACAAACCAATGAAATTCGATCAATTTTTGGCAACGGACAATCGATGAAAATGTGGATGGATAAAGTAACTAGTGTTATATTGCAATTCTAAGGTAACGAGAAACTCATGCTCACTCTATGCAATCATTTTCGGTTTTCTCGTTCCGTTTTTAATGAAAACCGGTAAAACTATAGGAAGGTTTTTTATTATCAATACTGGAAATCCAGGATACGTCAGCTTTGCGTAACAAGAGGTATTGTTATTGTTCAATAGGACCATACTATCGAGTTAGAAGGGTAAAAAATGTAGTAGCATACAGCCTACATTTAAGATCCACTGGCGATTTCTGACCATTTGCCGCCATCATTATTGGATAAGCTCTTGAGGCTCCTATGTAAGATAATTGTAATGTGTATTTCACATATCTTCAACACCTACAAACGACCACCGGTTTCTTGCTGTTTTGTCGTCATTAGGTGGAGACAATAGGGTTAGTTTGGATGAACCAGTAAATAGCGGACGCGTGGTAAAAAAAATTAGAATTGGAGGGCACTGTTAATAGTGTTTCTACAACGAGTTTTGGTGTTTACTAGAGAATCATATAGTTACTAATAGTCACGCGGTGATTTGCTTAATTATTGTTTAGTTTTCGCTTTCATTCCCAGTAGTGCGCGATAATTTTTAGATTCCTTTCAATCTAATTACCGTGATATCATCTGGTAAAATTAAACATCTAGAAATTGGTATTGCATAACACGATTAGGCTAGTGAAAACCGAGGCAAAATGATATATGCTTTAGACTACAACAAATTCGTGTTGTGTGCTCTATGCGAGTTCTCTTGAGATTGGAAAGAGATATGCGATCTAACATGTAAATCAGGAGGAGATGAATTTTCGGTGCCTATAGTAAAATCGGCTGGAACTTCACCCTGAATCACTCACTAACTCACTCAGTCCTCTCCGTGCCGGGTGGCACATGAGGCGAAGACAACTTCACGCCAGTGGTTCCGGTCTGCCGCTGCTTCCGTTGCCGTCTGCACCGTGAATCCTTGTGCATGTAGTTCACGTTCCAACGTTCTGTGCCAAGTTTCCTTGGGCCGTCCCTTTTTTCGTTTACCTTGCGGACGCCAGTGAATGGCTACCTTCGTATGCGAACTGGGATCCATCCTGCTGACATGACCGAAACATCTCCACCGTCGTCTTTTGACTACGGTAGATACCACCTCCAGACCAGTTTTTCTCAGGAGCTCTTCATTCGAAATGGTGTGTGGCCAAAAAATCCGTAGAATCCTTCTCAAGCACTTAGTTTGAAACCCGTTCATTCTGCGCTCAATGGCAGCGGTCGTCTTCCAGCATTCCGATGCATACAGCAACACACTCAGAACGTTGCTCTTGAAGAGTCTGATCTTCGTGTTAATGCTGAGAGCGGAGGATTTCCAAATGAAATTCAGCATGCAGAATGCTTGGTTCGCCTTCCCGATCCTTCTCCTGACCTCATCTTCACAGTCACCATTTACAGTCAGTTTGCTCCCAAGGTAGACTGTATCTGTAACCTCACTGAGCGGTTGACCGTCCACGAACACTGGTGGTTGCTCCGGAACATTCTTCCGCATTACCTCCGATTTGCTAGCGTTAATGTCTAAACCCATGCCAATTGCCGATAGTCGATCGCTCTTGTTCTGGATGTCGCTGATATTGCATGCTAAGAGGGCAACATCATTCATCCTGAATATCGAAACAATTTTTAGTCCCGTAAGTCATTATGTCGCAGCAATATTTTATCTGAATAAATTGTTCAGATTATACCAAATCTGATAAACAGGAATTGTTTGTACAAGTGCTAAAAACTTCCCACTAGAATGTTAGAATGGACGAAGATATCATTTCATTTCCACCACGTATTGCGTGGCAAGGTTTAATGGATACAATTTGTGTGAACCTTCAAGCATTTATGTTTACAAAAAGTCATAATGTGAGTCATGACGGGAACAAAATGAAATGGGTAAAAATACAATTTGTGTTTGTTGGATGAGTTTGGCAAATTGTTCAATCACATCAGTGCAAACAGTTCGATAACGGTCGCGGGCTGTGTGATGAAATGCATGTAAATATGGATTTTTGTTTAAAGCCCATGAGATAAACCGAGCCATATGAGTGTTGGCACACATCATTGAACAGGTTGGTTTGCGTACATCATCCGACAATAGCTGACGCGCGCCTCTTGTTTATCATTTTTACACTATTTCAATTCATGCGGATCCTGTACCCACTTAATAAGTGCAAACAGCATGAAACCGGTCATGTGGTTTGTATGCTGGAAATATAAAAAAACATTGATCCAAAGTCATGTGTTGCTCACATCCCCCGAAATTACATTCATCCACTTTTAACATCAGCGACGCAATATATCAACCATGTGTCCTTGAACGTACATATGGAATTAAGTATTTAATGCTAAGTTGTCTTTACTGCTATCGAGAAAATGTAGTGAGTCGTCTAAAATGCTAACTGTAAACGTTCCAAATAAGTTTATTACGTAGACATCAGAACATGCACCAGTAATTCATCAAACAACTAATATACATTCTTTGCGGTTTATGTGCCATACCTTGAATGCAAAATACTCATGAGAAATTTTTCAAAAGGAAAAGTTAATTTTCAAGTTTCCCATCAAGCGTACACCTCCGGACTGGTTTCGCAATATTTGGATTCAATATGTAGGTACAGTGCCTTTGCTCTTTGCTACTGTTACTTGTGTATTATGTTTGCATCTGATTGAACGGGTTCGGCCTTTCCAAACTTACACAATTGTAGCATTTTCCGTTGTTTTCCTAATTCTTTCTGTTGTCCTTTCTGGTAGTTTCCTCGTACCTTTTAAAAGTAAACAGCTCTTAACTGATGGAATGTTTTGGATTGTAATTTGTGCGAAAATGAATAATAGTTTATTGCCTTTTGAACTTGAATATACAGAACATTTAGCACTTATATTCCGAGGGCTTATGGTAATTCCGCTGAAGGAAACGTTGAAAGGTGTTTTAAGTGCATGGGCAGATATTGTAAACAAAATTATAAACTCACACTCTGATCTCTATCAGTCCAGGATTCGATACGTCAATCAATGTATCAAATTTCCTGTTACGGTGGTCTTTAGAACAACTGTCGAGTATTTAAAATTTTGTTCAAACATCTATCAATAGTATTATTCTTCGATATTGGAAGAAAAAAACTGGCATTTAGCTTAAATATGACACAGATGTATTGTATAAATCCCAGAGCCCAACAAATAATGATCAGTGGATTATCTGAGATAATTCTTATTTAATAGTCAAATATATAGACAAATAGAAGTATTGCCAATGCGCACAACATTATGTTTAGTACTCGTAGACATGTACTTCAAGCAAAAGGCGTTCAAGAACATTGCATTCATATCATGAAATCCATGTTTGGAAATATGCTCATTAATTGGAAGTTCCAAATCACAAAGAGATAATGCTCGTCCTCGGACTTCCTAAACACCCATACGAAAAGCCCTTGTGAACTAAGAACTTTCATTCAAAACAATACAGAATACAACGAGGAGCATTTATTTTTATTTGCTATTAGTCATGCAAACAAACCATCCATGCTCACACTTATTTCACCTCTCGCAAAACCCTCAACAATTATAGTGAAAACACCACATATTGAATTGCCGCAAATGTGCATTTTCGGTCCGCAATGTGCAATTGTGGAACAGTCTACCAACTCATGTGGTACGATCTGAAACCATTGACGCTAATTTGCACTCTCTGCTACCGTTGACGTTGTTAACATTTCACTCGCTACCTACACGGATAAGTATATGTTCGCTTTTTATAATAATCATTTTCTACACGCACATCATCTACGAGTGAAGCTTCGAATTTATAGAATCTATGATGGCTATATGTAACTGAAACTTTTGTAATCAGAAAGCGTGACCCATGCTGAGCATTCTATAGATATTTAAATAAACGGTACCTTCGAATACTAGTAACAATAGAAGTATATTTTTGCACATTTATGTCATCTTTCCTTTAATGTTTAGTGCTAATACCCGATATAAATTAAATCAACGCCTACTTTCGTTAACCGATTGAACAGAATACAATTCCTAAATTCGCAAAAATAAGCAACATCATCATTGGATGCTGAGAGATCAGATGGTATGCAATCTTAATATACTCTACACGATGGCAACACAATGCGACTGATTTTAAACCGAGAATTTTTATTGTTAATGTAGAAGACGGATTGACAGATAGCAACATTTTATGAGCAAGTCTTTTGTCGAAAGGATGTGTCTCTGCCAACACGTTTACCAGATTTAATCGAGGCGGAAAACCTAAGTGATGTCGAAGAAGAAGAAAATGACTTCATTCATGTACATGAATCTTCCGTGATTAAATTATTTTCTCCACAAAGCTAAAAAACTGAAATATATAAAATCACACAAGCGTGATCCAAGCGAAGTGTCGCATTATAAGTACTGTATGTGGGTCTAAATACTGTCAGGTTACCCAGGCCTCACTAACATGAGAATGAAATTAGAAAATGAAGTTAGAAAATTAGACACAACTGAATCTTGAGATTACATAAAGGCCTCTTCTGATCAGCAGAAAATTATCGTCAAGGAAGCCAGTAAAAATTACGCGGGATTCGTAAAGCATGTGTTGAACGTTGTAAGAAGAAAACAAAGAGCATAATCACATTGGGTGAGCTAGAGAGAGAACAGAGGCGAAAAGCATAGAATGACAACCGGTGAAAATTCAGGAATTGTGTGGCCACATAACTGGTCCACCTAAGACGTGATTATCCAGTCTGACTTAGGAAACGCGATGCAATGTCGAGTTGCTGCCAGCAAATCTGAAAGTAACTTGGGTCTCCTTAGAATAGTTCTAGGTTTGCTTGATCCCAACATTATCTGCAAATTGATCTAAACCCAAACCCGTCTTCATATCGAATAGGCTTTACAGGTATTAAATCCTTGGTTGAAAAAAGATACTCAACTATTAGAAACTTCACAGCGCAGAGCGACGAAACTCGTCCTGGGACGTTCTAATTATCCATACGGAATGAGACTTAAAACATTAAATTTGCATTTGGCTCAATACAGACGGAAACGAGGAGCACTCATCTTCATCTGGACAGTGCTTAATCTAACAAATCAACCTTGCAGTCGTTTGTTTTATCTATCCCATAACATACATCACTAGATGTCCACATGGACAAACATTTTTTCACGTTTGACAATATTCTCAAACAATATTATGATAATTTTTACCATCTGAACTGATATACATTTTTGTGGGCCTAGTAAAGCATTGCTTTTTACCCGCATATCATCTATCTATCTATGAATAAATCGCTGTCAAGTCATGTCGTTCCATTTTCGGGGATTCAAAGATGAATCAATTGTGGATTACCAATACTTGTAATCATTTATTCTAAAGCATGTTGGTCGACTTGACAACTGTGGTTCAATGCAACGGCAACGTCGTCTGTGTAGTTAATAGTCTGTGCAGAAGGGTTACAAGGAAGATCAGAAATGTAAATAAAAAATATAACTGGGTAGAGTATTGCACCCTGCAGGACACCACGCGGATCAGTATCGCACGGAGGGTTTGCTATCCCCGACAGCATATTGAAGATGATCTTCGAACTAGGATGCAATCTAATGAATAATGTTTAATGGAACATCATATTTAGATAGTTTTAGGAGGTAAGAACTTCGTACAACGCTTTAAGACGCATTTGCATACTCCAGAAAACAAAGTTCTACAGCTTCCGACATACTGTCAAGAGAACGTGAAATATGATCCATAAGCAAAGCAACAGCATTAACTGTCGAACGATTCTTACGGTAGGCAAACTGATAAGCATCATGTGCCTGACAACTGGAAACCATTCGTCATAAAGCAATGCTTTCAAGTACTTTAAGCAACTACCGCGATCTGGCAGTATTTACCAGAATCTTTCTTAGGATGTTATACAGACAGATTGCAAACAGGCATAATTGCAGTTTCTATGCAACGATTAAAAATGGATGTGATAGGGGCCGAAAGTACACCAGCGCGTTCCTATATTACAATGGGTGAGAGTGAGACAGACGTGACAGACAGAGCGTGAGACAGACGAAAGTGCACAAACGACCTCAGGAACGTTGGTGAAGGAGTAATTGAAGAAACAAGGTGTGGGCAGAATGAAGTTTTGCTGACTGTCAATATCGGATAGTTGGGTCACGAAGATTCACTCGAGGAATTGATGTTGGAAATAGATGGGGATTTTTTTATTGTGTTTTTCTGCAAATTTGATAAGCGCACGCCATAATTGACGACTATCTTTGGTGCCAAGAAGTGTATTCGTATATACCTTCTCGAGACGTCGATTTTCAAGCCTCATTAACTGGAAAAGTTGCGCAACAGCATTTCGATCATGTTTTAGGAAATCATTCTCTTTTAATCTGCGTAGACGCTTTAGGTGGGCGAAAGAAAAACGATGAGGACTAACAAACAAAAATTCTGTTGGATAGTAAACGTCAAAACAAAGATTGAGATGTGATGATACAACATCACACTATTTGGAGAAAATCAGTTGTATCAAGCATGACTCTGGCGGCTAAAATTTTGTCATATTCGCTGCGGTTTAGGTATTTGTTGCCAGAATCTCCATACATTCTAGGGAGCAAATTGTGAGCATGAAAATTTTTGGGTGCATTTGTGAAAGCGAAATCGAGACAGGCTTTAAAACGTTTTGAGAAATGAACATTATTTTTGAGAGGCAAGATAGAATACATAGATAAATAGGATTTGTCGAGGTCAGCAAGAAGTAGAAGCAAACATTTTGAAAAAGAGTGAGTATTATGAGGATTTCATTAATGAATACACGAAAAGTGTCAGATTGACAATTGGGGACGACATGTGTACTTATCAAAATAAGGGATTGAAAATGAGAAAGATTTCGAGCTTTACACTCGACGGCTAGGCAAAGTATATCGGGCTTATCAAAAGTAAATATCTGTTTTCTATATGAAAACCAGTCACTTTGAATATCAGTTATAACTCCGCCACCACGATTTACCAAAGGACAAGTCCAGTCAAGTCGAAAGCAGCAGAAACCTTCAATAGAAACTAACCCATTGTCAATTGCAGCATGAAAACAGGTTTCTTGAAACATAGCGATGCCGGTATGCAGTGAACTTTTCGAAGTGAGCAGATGTGAAATTTCAGCATTCTTGGATCATAAAGAACGAAAATGAGACGATAAAATACAAAGTAGGGGCATTCTAGAAATTGCCTGACGACGGCGAAGTGCGGCTTACCAACATGCACGATGTTTCTTTTTCTTTTTCAGTGATTGCTTCAATATATGATTGAGTTTTTGCCGGATGCCGTAGCCGAACTTTTTATTTCGGAATTTTGGCTGTAAAACTCTGTATCGCGTAATTGTCAAAAATTGTCCTTCGTTGATACGAAAGCGTGATGAATTTAATTAAAAAATGAAGACAAATTATGTAAAGAAATTAATATTGTGCTCGGCCGATTTGTAGGACCCGCCGAATGAATGTCGATATGAATCCCACGGTTGTGCGAAAGCATTTACGCTAGCTAAACATTAACAAATCTCTGAGGAAGACAGAACAAAGTCGGCTATGCTGAAGTCTTATGGGCTAAAGCTTTGCGGCCTACCATGTGATTTATTTAAACACACTAAATTCGAAAACTGTAGCAGGTGACTGGAAAACCAGAGTTATTACACCACTCTCTCTCTATGTATAGCCATTTCTCATGGAACATTTAGTTGCATATCTCAGATAAATTGACCTGGTTTTTCTATTTCTAGTTATTAAGACAGGTGGACTACAAATTCAGATGAATGAATATTGTTGAGCAGATAGAGGTTAATGGCGCTCGTTACAAGATGTGAGGGTCATGCGTGGTGCCAATATTGGTAGCGACCATTTCCTGGTTGTGGGGAAGATTTGTTTGAAACTGAGAATGGTAAATATCGGAATTCAGCGCAGCCCACGGTTGAATGTGAATAAGCTGAGCGATGGCGCCACGAGGAAAACTTTTGGCAACATCCTGAGAGGAAATCAGAGCCCGGTCCGAAGATTCAATGTTTTCAACCGCACACTAAAGGCCGTCGGAGAAAAAGTCCTCGGGTACAGACAGAGGGGCAAAGCCTCGTGGATCTCGTCGAAAACATGGCAACTCATAGAAGAGAAAACAGATATAAAAAACGCATGCTGAGCAAGAAACCGTCTAATGAAAGGAATGCAATCACTGAAGAGTATAGAATGAAAGATAAAGAGGCTAAAAAATCAGCGAGGAAGGAAAAAGACGGTATGTGGAAAACCTGACACAACAAGCAGAAGAGGCATGCCGAATGAATGACCTGAGAACGTTATATCAGATTAATCGAAAGCTTTGCAGTCACAGTCAGGCAAGCATCAACAAATGAGGAACCCAGGGTGGAGATGTAATAACTGATGCGAAAGAAGAGTTAGCTAGATGCGAGAACATTTTGAGCTCATTCTGAACCGCCCACCACCTCAAACCAACGTCGATTTACCTGAGGCAGCTACATACCTCGACGTCAACACAGACCCCATTAGCCTTCAAGAGGTGAAATTTGCTATCTAGAGGTTGAAAAATGGAAAGGCACCAGGTGACGATGGAGTGTATGTCGAACTGCTCAAGGCGTAAACCGAAGAGACGCCGAAAGTTTTGCGAGACCTATTCCAGAACATCTGGGATACTGAGCAGATACAGTACGCCTGGCGTTCGGGTACTATAATGAAACTTCCTAAGAAATGTGACTTGAGCTAGTGCACCAATTGGCGAGTTATTACGCTTCTATCAGTCACGAGCGAAGTATTCTGCCACATCATTCTGCGACGTGTCTCCAATGCAGTTGAATCCATTTTACGACAAGAGCAAGAAGGGTTCAGGAAAGGAAAATTTTGCGTTGACCAAATATATGTCCTCCGTCAGATCCTTGAGCAGAGACATGAATGGAATGCAGTGCTATGTGTGGCCTACATCGACTTCCAGAAGGCCTTCGATAGCGTTCACCTACCAGTGTTATGGAAAATCCTCCGCCATTATGGCAGACCATCAAAGATAGTAAATCTCATAAAAGCCTTTTATGAGATGTTTGAATGCCAAGTCGCTCACAATGCTCACTGAGAAGTGTGAGGTTCGTACGGGAGTGAGGCAAGGATGTATCCTCTCACTGATACTCTCCTCCCTAACAATAGGCTGGATTATGAAATAGGTGACCGATGGCAGGGCAGCAGGCATTCCATGGAACCCAGCGGGACCGCTAGAAGACCTGGACTATGCGGATAATGTTGCCCTCTTGGCATGCAAGTTCAGTGACATCCAGAACAAAAGCGATCGACTATCGGCAATTGGCAAGAGGATGGGTTTAGAAATTAACGCTGGAAAATCGGAGGTAATGCGGAAGAATGTTCCGGAGCAACCACCAGTGTTCGTGGACGGTCAATGATCAGCGAGGTTACAGATACAGTCTACCTTGGGAGCAAACTGACTGTTAATGGTGACTGTGAAGATGAGGTAAGAAGAAGAATCGGGAAGGCGAACCAAGCATTCTGCATGCTAAATTCCATTTGGAAATCCTCCACTCTCAGTATTAACACGAAGATCAGACTCTTCAAGAGCAACGTTCTGAGTGTGTTGCTGTATGCATAGGAATGCTGGAAGACGACCATTGAGCGCAGAATGAAGGTGTTTCAAACAAAGTGCTTGAGAAGAATTCAACGGATTTTTTGGCCACACACCATTTCGAATGAAGATCTTTTGCGAAAAACTAGTCTAGAGGTGGTATCTACCGTAGTCAAAAGACGACGTGGAGATGGTTCGGTTATGTCTGCGGGATGGATTCCAGTTCGCATACGAAGGTAGCCATTCACTGGCTTCCGCAAGGTAAACGAAGAAGGGGACGGCCCAAAGAAACTTGACGCAGAACGTTGGAACGCGAACTACATGCACAAGGATTCACGGTGCAGACGGCAACGAAAGCAGCGACAGACCCGAACTACTGGCGTGGGGTTGTCTTCGCCTCATGTGCCACCCGGCACGGAGAGGACTGAGTGTGTCAGTGAGTGAGATGTAAATATGTTCTCTTATCTTTGTTCAACAATTGCGGATAACTTCTCGAATGACATACCACATCATCATGTCTCGATTGAAATCTCGTGTCTGGGGAAACCCAAAGTATATTGTTAAGACAAAATTGACGGTTTGCAGCGCATGCGTACTAAATGGATCATTATACGTCAGTTATACCTGAATCAGTTACGCAAGACACGAACTAGAAATCTGCAGTTTTCTTTCCAGGAGCATCTGCGGTATCATAAGCATATTGAGGATGAACAAAGTAACTAATGCATAAGTGATTTTGAAAGCCTGTATAGCGAGCATGTTTCCCCTACAACGACAGCGCTGCTAAGGTGGCTTGGTCATGTGCACAGAATAGAAAATGGTCATATTCCAAACGATCTACTTCATGATGAGTTAAAATCAGTAAGTTGATTATAGGGTAGGCCGCGCTTGCGGCACAAAGAATTTTGCAAAACAGATGTGAAAGCTCATGGCATTGCTCGTACTAGTTAAGAAGAACTTGCTTTTGACCACTCATTTTGAAGGCCCTGTGTATAGTGTAGTCAGATCATTCATTCTCGGTTGCTGATTGTATATTACGCCGACAGTGTGCAACTGCGGACTATCGGACGAGTTTTCTGTCTATCTCACTGGGCAGAACGGGAATCGGACTCCTTAACCATTCAAGCTGTGGAGCACGACAATTTCATGCGCTTATGATGTACCTCCATGGTCGAAATCGAGCGATGGTCACCAAAAAGTACTGCATGATTGCATTCCTGATATGCCAACATATATTCATCATTGGTTGTTTTGTTTGCCCATCATGTTCGGGAGAATTTCCAGGCTAAAAGATCACTTAAAACGTTTTAGATTATGTGTTGATTTCCATGAACTTATGTGATATACTGTACACAACTAGGCACTACATGCTTTGTCCAAAACATTAAGATGTTAGTAAAAACTACTCCTGGCATCCATTGGCATTCATTCGTAACACTTGAATATGATTTGTTGCTGAATAACTTTAAAACAAACGCAAGCCTCGCCATGAGTGTTACACAACTATAGTTTCGCTAATAGTTACACAGATGCTATTTTAGTTTTCCTGTGATTTCGTTCTAGTAATTTTGATAGAAAGCTTGTCACATTGCGGTGATGAATTATACCGAAACAAAAGAAACTAACCAACGGAGAATAGATGTAAGAAACAACAACACGCTAAATATTTGAATTACGCGTTACTACGTTATAAATAAGTTAAGCAGCGAGTATATGAATAATTGGGTTACTGATCACAGCAAATCTTCTTAATCCCTTGAGTTCCTGGAGGAACATAGGGCCTCGGCAACTTGTCTCCAATTTGGTCTGTCCATAGCAGCCAGTTTGATGTCGTTCCAGTTAAGTCCACACTTGCGGATTTCCTCTTCACACGAGCGCTTCCAAGATAGCCTTGGGCGTCCGACCCGTTTTTCTCGATTGGGTTCCATACCTGAGCATGACGCGTGATGTCATCATAAGGTTTCCGCAAGGTGTGACCGACCCATGTCCACTTTCTTCTACTGATCTGCTGGGCTATCAGGTCCTCAGCATCAATCTGCCACACGTCTTGATTCCTTATCTTTTCTGGCCATTTTTACCCAAATATTAATCGGGCATTTATCAAGGACCCAGTATTAGTGGAACGTATGTTGTAACATTGTTACATTTATGCACAATTGTCACACGCATAGCCGTGCAAGTGTGAACCACTGTCAATTGACCTTGGCGGGGTAAATAGGGTGATACATTTTGTCTTCGCATGCACGACTTGGCACCCCTAGGATTCCAATGGGCTGTTTCGTGGTTGGAATGCTACTTAATGTTGCTCCTTGATCCATGTTCTGGTGCAGACGCTATGTCAGAAATGAAAAGTTACCCAAAACTGCTCAAAGTGATTGTTTTTCACATTTGTTTTCATGAATGTGACTCCTCGATCGGTCCCAGTTAAATTTAAACATATTTAATTAGTCCTTAATTTAGGTCTAATAGATGAAATGATATTTTTAGTGAGTTGTGTTGCTCATATCCCCAAACCTACACTGCTTAATCGGTTATCAACCGTTTACCTTCAGGTATGTAGTGGATAAGCACAAAAATATAACAGAAAAATGTTACAATAAAAGCGGACAAAGGGACGAAATCACGGTGAGTGAAAATTTAATGTCCAATGCAATTATCCACACACACAATATTCCAACTTCGAACTCCGGTGCGTCGCGTTGATCGGCAATGATAATTCACGAAACAGAAAAAAAGCGGCGACACGTCAATTTTGCCGTTAACCGTCGTGATTCACAAACATGCAACAATTCAAGATTCAAGATTCAAGATTTATGGTTGAAAAAGCAATTAACTTTACAATAACCACAGGGTGAAAATATAGGTACAAATATATATATATATATACAAAACAATATACAGAAAAATATATATAATAAAATATATTATATAATATATATATAATATATATATAGAATTAATTTGTACTATATTTTCAACCTGGGGTTATTGTAAAGTTACTTGACTTTATAATATATATAATAGAAAATCAAAATCAATGGACAAGCGATAGCCTATGATAGTTTATTTGGAAATTCGGATTAGCCTCATATATTCGTCAAGTTTTGAATTTGAATGATAGATAGCTGTTGAGCTAACCAATCTGGAAGGTAGGGATTCCAGCAAAAGCATACGCGTAACTAAATAAAAATACCTGCGGCAGTTCCGTTTGGAATGTGGTATTTCCAACTTGCAACCATGGCCACGGCTGTTGCTGGAAGTTCGAAGGTGGAAAAATATATCCAGGGGGTGGGAAACAGTAGTTAGTATTTTGTATGCGAGGATGAGATCACCTCGCATTCTCCGTTGTGCAAGTGTCCTCATTTCCAGTTGTCTGAGTCGCCTGGCGAATGACATATTTTCGAGACCAATGACAAGCTTAGAAGCTCTCCGGTATATGCGATCCAGGAGTAAGATGTCTTTTTGGAGCCATGGTGTCCAGGCTTGTGCGGCATAATCTAGAACCGGGTGTATATATGTATTCATCATGAGAGGAAAACACCCCGGGGAAAAACGTCCAAATATCCGCCGTAGCATGCCGAGCAGCCGAGACGCGCTTTTGTAAACGGTTTCGCATTGTAGACCATTTTTCAAACTGCCGCAAATCCAGACACCTAGGTCCTTTTCTTTTTCAGTGTACTCCAGGTTAATGTCGCCGAGCTTGTATGGATAGGAAAAGCCAAGGTCACGACCAATCTGAATCATCTTCAACTTTTGCATATTCAATGACAGTTTATTTTCAGATGACCAGTTGAACAAAGCACTCAAATCGTTTTGCAGCAAGATACAATCGTCAGCATTTCTTATTTGCCTCCATACTTTTATATCGTCAGCAAACGAAACCATCTTACTATCATTTGGTAGTGGTATATCGTTCATATGGACTAGAAACAGTATTGGTCCAGGCACTGAGCCTTGTGGAACTCCGCTAGTGACATCGATGTTCTTCGATAATAGGCCGTCCACACGACCTCGGATGTGTCTGTTGCTGAGGTAATCTCTTAGCAATTCGTATAGTCTTCCAACAACACCGTGTTTCTTTAGCTTGTTCAAGAGTAAATTGTGATCAACTCTGTCGAACGCTTTAGAAATGTCCAGGTAGCACGCATGAATACAGCCCCCCGCATCTACAATCCTCGTCCAATCGTCTAAGCTTGTCAGCAAATTTGTTAGACAAGAGCGATTTCTGCGAAATCCATGTTGGGCAACTGCCAAAAGTTGATTCGTTTCCAGATGTCGCACGATTTCTGCGGTTATTATTCGCTCAAAAACTTTTGATGCCGAAGACAGCAAGGTCACCGGCCTGTAATTTTTAACATCAGAACGGTAACCACCTTTGTAAATGGGTATTATTTGTCCCAGTTTCCAGTCTTGTGGCACTACGCCAGCTTGGAGCAAATTATTAAACATGCAAGATAGAGGTTCAGATAGCTGCACATGGCAGGTTTTGAGCAGCTTTGGAGTTATCTCGTCTGGTCCTGGAGATTTCTTTACGTTTAATTTTCGTAAGTACTGCGCTACCACCATTGGAGTAATCAAAACTTCACTCAAGGTCGGTCGGTCAAGTCGAACGATTGGTTCCTGATCAGGCTCCATGGATTTCGGCGCAAAAACTCCGGCATAAAAGTCTGTTAACAGGTCAGCTGTCTGATTTATGGACTCTGTGAAGCCGGACGAAGTTTTCAGGGCAAAGACTCCTGCTTTAATATTTGTTCTATCGTTTACAAGTCTATACAAGAGCTTCGGATTCTGGTGCATCAGAGTAATCAATTGTGATTGGAACGCTTGTTTATCATCTCGAATTAAGCTGATAACTTTGTTTCTCAGTCGTGTAAATTGTGCCCAAGAATCAGTTGTGTTGGTAGCCTTGTGAAACTCCCACGCTACTGCCCTTTGTTTCATCCACTTTTTAGTCCTGTTTTGTAGTAAAAATTTATTTCGTTGAGACGTTTTCTTCAAAGCAAACATTGAATGTTCCTCCAATATAGATTTGAGGTGCTGTAAGAGAGATCGCCAATGACTATCTGGATCGGAGTAATCCAGTTGTGCGAAACTAGTGCTTTGTAACTCGGCACACAGAGCACGGTAGTTCACCATTCTGACGCATTTTGTCCCGTCACTATTGCGTCTAGCGCTACAAACGTACTCGAATTCTAGGACAACGTGATCGCTTCGTTCGATCGGCGGTTTATAAACGATATTCTCAACAGCTGTGGGATCTGATGTAAGTATAAGGTCCAAGGTAGACGGCTGGTCTGATCCTCTCATACGAGTAAATCCAAAAACGTGGTTATAAAGGGGTGCGTAATCCAAAACGGCTCGAAGTTCATTTTCAAGTGCCTCTGATGGATGATCATTCCGGCTATAGAGCTGGGGAAAGTTGAAATCCCCCATTATTAATATTTGAGTATTGTATCGCGTTGTTACATAGCGTAAAGCATTATTCAGTTTATTGTTTAGATCGAGAGTTGCTGTTGGAGAACGATAGATCACTCCAATAATGCATTGGTCTCCTGAAGTAAGAGTCAGAGAACACCAAAGTTTGTCAGTGATATCAACGATCACGTCGTTCATAGCTCTACAGTTAAACGATTGCTTGAAGTAGAGTGCTGCTCCTCCGCCATCGCCTAAACGGTCACGCCGGAATAGAGACATGTTGGGCAAAGAGAGTTCATTATCAGACAATGAGGCATGGAACCACGTTTCTGTTACTGCAACTATGTCTGGCGCCGTTTCATTACAAATCTCGGACAATTCGATTAATTTGTTGAAAAGGCTGTTCGCGTTTGTATAGATGCACTTAATCGTATTTTTCGTGAGTAATGACGGGGTGTAAACCGAAGTTATTGGTCCGGCTTCTTTGGATGGTAAAACATGTGTGCGTCTTATTGGTCGCCGACGGCTTGAATCGACAATTAGTTTTCGGTGTGAATTGCTCAGTCCGACTCGATTTGAGCCGGGCATACGACGTTTTTTAATGCATTGATTTCCTCCATTTGGATGGAAACGCTGCTATCCGCTATCTCCAAACGGGAGAGTGTTTGACTTGGTTTGGGTGGGCTAAGTCTAACATCCTTGGGTAATGTTCGTTTCCCTTTTGTCCATTCCGACCTTACTAGTTCAGCCATAGCGCTGGTCAAGAACGTAATCTTCAGAGGTTTCGGTCAATCCCCCTTATATTTTGGCGAAAAAGAAACTCGATAAGTGTCCACAACAACGGCATTAGAAATATCGAGAGAATACGCAATGTAGCGCCATTGTTTGACGTCGTGCTCTACGGTTTCCTGATTCGATGCTCTAGAAGTATTTTCTGGTACACCGGGTAGAACTATACTTCGCGATACCGTTTGTTCCCTGGCTTTCAAGCTGCCCTTCCTTTCCCACCATGATACATCGGGATATATGTGGCAATTTGAGTCGGAATCTGACTTGAGTAGGTAAGCATTCAGCAATACGTTCTCGATATCAGCCTCGCATTTTAGTGTTACCTTGAGCAAGCGAGGTTGACCAATATGAGGTGAAGTTGAATGGCGGGTTAGACGAGTAACTTTTTCTGCGTTTACGTGTTCAATTTTCATTAGGTGACAAAGCTCAGAACATTTCGCGACATCGTGTTTCTGTTTGCTATCAAACAGGCTTTCTTGGGACTTGCTGACATTCGTACATATCACGTTCAGCGTGTATGGGGTGTTCTTTTTGCGTATCGGGAAGTCAGGCGTTTTAGAATTAAAAACATTTGTGGCTTGACTTTGTGAATCGGGTACAGCAGTTTTGGAGTGTACAGCTGAGGTCGACCGTAACAGCATATCTATGTAAGAATTTCCTACTTCTGTGGTCGTTTTAGCTGATTCCAAAACGGGAATAACCCTGCTTTTTGGCATTTTTGGCACCCGAATAGCCTTAGTCTAAGATTCCTTCAATGGTGGTTCCGAAATCGATGTATTGATATGATGGTTTACATCAGTGATAACTTGCGTACTCACATAATTTACCAACATTTCTTCCACACGTCGAAGGCCCAACTCCAAACCGGACATTCTATTTTCTAATTTTGTTTCAAAAGTATCGGCTTTGTGCAAAGATGTAGCTCTGCAACAAACACAGATATAGCATGCTCCTGGAACCATTTCATTATTTAATAATGCTATCGAGTCAGGGGCTAAAGTGCGGTCGCATTTACCATGGATTTTACCCATACACAGAAAACACGTTATTACTTTGCGCGCCATGGGACTCACCGGTTGTTCGCATGCTTTGCACGTGACTTCGGGACAATTCTGCGTGTCGAGATTCGTCCTATCAGCTGGGCCGGCCGTGGCCATTGTTGCGTTCGCCGGATCCAGGCGCTTGGCAATGAGGTCAAGTTGGTTCGATGTCGCTGTCACAGTTTGATCGATCGATTTTGTAGTCTGTATGTTGGTTCTCGCGATGCGGTGAAACATGTTAGTAGCCTGAATTGGGTTGTTCGGCTGTGACGGGTTTTTGTTCGACGGGTCGAGGTGGCTGTTTTGGAACACGTGATTTCGTCATGTTGCAAATAATCAAATATAACTCGTTAACTACACAAGCTAGAACACAGAAATAAGTATTAAAATTCGTAGCTCGACATGATCCTTGCAATGATAGCAAAAACCGTATAATAGTTAGCGATTGAAAAAAGTTTGCGCGCGTGAGCAAACTGTGACATTCACGCCGATATGATAACTTTGCTGCTAATCCGTTGACAAGAGCAAAACAAATAAATTCCGATAGGTATGATCAAAAGTAGCACAGAATTCTTGGAATGAAAGAAATCCAAGCAGATTCGGCGAAGATATGAGCAGAAGTGTCAGAGCAACAAAAAATGCGACTGCACAGTAGGTCTGGGATGACCGAATACAGCACCAGCGAACATAGCAGAAGGAGAACGCGCGCGGAACGAGTATATTATGCAATAATTATTAATTAAAACAAGCATCGATAGAAATGGAAATACCTTGGAAAAGAAAGTGAAATTACAAGTTTCTACAGTTATATATCGGATAATTGTGTTTAATGAGTAAAGCAGTAAGGAAGGATGAACTGAATGTTTACTATCGAATCCAATTTATTATCCGCAGTCAATCAACATCGACAAAAGCATACGGGTTAATTTTTCTACATAACGGACACCGTATTGATTAATAAATTTTTGTTTCAGTTTTTAAACCGGCCAATCACCTAATTGAAGTTTGAGTTTATTTCCTTCATCGAAAGTCGCGTTCAATGATTCGTTATGCACGTAGTCTGTCTTAATAATTTTCTGACCTCCAAATAGCTGTAGTAATTTCGACCAATCATATAAGTTGCTATTTGATTGGTCAATACAAAACTTTGTAAGTACTATTCATAAAAGGATTAGAATTTCCAAAATAACTCAAGCAATGTGAATTTGTTATTATGACGAAATGGAAAATCTTGATCCCTCCACTTCGTTTTCGGATGTTAATAATGAACCAAACTCAAAAGATTCTTCATCAAAGACTTCGACGGACCAAGGAGCAGCGCGAGCATCTGTAGACGAAATTGGCTTCACTGGTCAACAGAAAGCCACACAGCATCCGAATGTTATCGCCAAAATTAGGCGTCGTTTCGCTAGATTTTTCAGTGTTCCAGCCAAATCCGAAAATCTCGAGAAACGTGCGTTTGAAGCCGAATCGAGAACAACAAATGGTTCCAGCTATAATTTGGCTATCTCAGGTGGATCAATAGTTAAAACGAACAAAAAGAAATCCAACTTTGTAACAACCGGAATACCGTCTGATATATCTGATTTAAAACGGGATTATGAAGAATCTTTAATTGTTTTAACTTCCCTAACCGATGGAGAAATTCTAGCTGTCCGAGATAGTTGGAAATTTCTCAAAACTTACATTGAGAAAATTGGAGTTATAGTATTTCTGGGGTGAGTACCTTTATTATAATATTATATAAGTGAATGAAACTCCAGAATTTCTGCTCGTTTATTTATATACAGATAGAATTCAATGAACCTAATCAATATTACCATTTTCGAAATACAATCAACTAAAAATGAAAATTTTTCTAAAAAAATCCTGAAATCTCCTTCTGTAAGTGTGCGCTCAATTCAAAAATAAATTGCTACCTATTATTGGTGAACAGAATATTATTCACCAACAAATTTCATGTGAAGCGAACACTCGCTTCAAAGGGATAGCTTTATATATCTAAAGGAAAATTTTGTATAAACGAATTGTTTGAAATTCTTTATAATGATGCATCGTCGTTAACACGCATGAACAGCTGAATTCGTATGATTCTTAACTTTGTTGAAATAATTAGATTGCTGAGATGTGGATAGTATATCCATAAAAATTATTGTTGCGTACAACATCAAAATGTGCTTTTAGTATATAAAGTATTTAAGTCTAAGTCAGCTAGCAGGAAATAGTCCACGATGTGATTCAGTGAATATTTAAAAATATTCAAGAAATTCCTTTCATGTGCAATCAAAACGTATTTCCTGTATATGATAAATGGTATTCACTCGGAAATTAACAGTGGAGTGTGAGAAACGAAAAAATAGTCAGTCTCGTTTGACTTATCAGTTTTATGGGAAAGTTCGTATTTTTCTGTGCGAAAGTATTCTCGATAACTTGAGGTATCCATAATGATAACTGCTCTAAAAATTGAGTTCAATGTTACGTCCTTGGTCTTTCGAAGCATTTAAAACGTTGATGACCGTAACGATTTTCCGCTTGGCGTGTTTGATCAAACTTGCGGCAGCATGGATCATACTTTTTGAGGATAAATTCGGTATGCCACCAGGTTACTTTGTTGATGAGACCTGAGAGGAGCTTCACGCCACCGCAACGTGCAAAACGGATGGTGGGCATCGTGATAACCTGAATGTTTCCGTGGAAGACTTTGCAATGGATTTTGGCCTTTTCTTTTACCGAAACCGTTAACTCTTTTGCTGCGAGCAACGAAGAAATCTTGAAAACGTGTAAAAATGTGAACATTTTTAATCATATTACAAGTCGTTCGCAAATAATCCAATTGAATTTACACTGACATAAATAGAGAACTAAACACCGAAGACTATCGCGCAAAGTTAAAAATTCTTGCAACGCAATAATCGATAGGCCAATACGTTCTTTATTCTTTGATTTCATAAAATGTTCTAATTACATTTCGAACAAATATGGAAAATTTATTAGGCAAAGTGTATTAGAATTATTGAAATAAATTAGGTAATTGTTTCGCGCGATTTCCGTGTAATATATAATTCCAGAATAAATGTTTGCCATAAATCTCGGAAAAACTTGGAACCATTCAACTGTAATTGCCGTTTTGGCAAGAACTGTCATAAAAGTGTTCTAGCGGAACGCTGGCTATATATATCTAGATATCACAGATTGAAATGTGTAATTACATGAGGAAAGTCTTAACGGAAGTCGAAATAGATTTATCACCCTGGTTAAGCTAAGCAATCTAAACATTGAATTGAATTATAAATCTGGTGTTGTATGCCACCACTTTAACTTTTCAAATTTTTTCTTAAAATTTTTATTCGCTCGTTTCCGAACACAGTGATTACTTGAATGAAACTGAAACTTTTTATTGTAAGACATTTTATTTATTAGCGCCTTGAGTGCTTGACCAGGAATCACTTTGTGATTCTGTATTTGAACAACTTGGTTCGTTGTACGAACCCTTTGCAACAGTGGTATACAGAAGAAGAAGAAATTGACTTTATTCGTACACACGAATTTTCAGCTGTTACAATAATTTCACCACAAATTTAAAAAATGATAAACATGTCCCGACATCGAGTTACAATTTGTCGACTGAACGATTTTTCTTATCCGTCTTAATTGATAATTTCCACATACGATCCAGTTTACTAGCAAAAGTTTTTGGGTCAAACGTTTCAATGCAAGTCCCGGTATCTCGTACTTCGTTCTAAAGTGCACGTCCAATTTGACCTCAGTTGATCCGAAAATATTTGATGCATTTTACCCTTGGAGAAATTAATTGTATGCACGGCCGATTTGAAGCATAACCTGGTTTACCATTTATCCCACTGTTTCAAGGTTCACTGAACCTAATCTTACTGTCTCCACCTAACGACGGCAAACAGCCAGAAACCGGTAGTGGAGTGTAAGGGATGGGGATGTGAGCAACACATCACTTTGGTCATCCTTAAGCGCCTTGCGTGCTTGACGACGAATCACTTTGTGATTCTGTGTTTGAATATCGCGGTTCGTTGTACGAACCCTATGCAACATTGGCGTTCGAGGATAACCTTGTTTACCATTTATCAACTGTTTCATGGCTCACTGAACCTAATCTTACTGTCTCCACCTGATGACGGCAAACATCCAGAAGCTGGTAGTGATATGAAAGGGGTGGGTTAGGAGCACCATATTATAATGTAATAATATTTTTACTGATTTGTCACTTTTTAAATCCTCAATGGAAAAAGACTTGAGTTTTCAACACACGTAGATTAAACACTCAGAAATTGCTAGTGTATTTTGAATGAATAGGAAACATGAAAAAAGGCCTGGTTCTGAAATATTTTATGATATGAGATTTTTTGGAAAGAAATCAGTACATCTAAGGCAAAAAGCGATAATGCATACCACATTAACAAAAATTTGGACCACTATTTTTCAATCACAAGCCGCTTCAATATATTTTTCTTGAAACTTATAAAGTGAAATTCCTTCGATAAAGATATTTTCATCGGGCATTGTTTTTGGATTTAAACTTCGATTTTGTTTGTCTTTAGTTGATCATTTTGAAACGAATAGTCATCATCCAAAAAAGCATGTTCAACATTGTAGTTTCAAGACTGTTTCCAGAAAGTCTGAAATTGCGATCTAAATGTTACAGTGAGGAATCTGGATCAGAATGAGGAATTTTCAAGAAAATTGATGTAAAGATGTGAGGGAATTAGAAAAAAATATTAGGTGAAATAAAACAAAAGTTAAAACAACTAATCACTTCGCGCCTAACAACAATGTACCGTAAAAATGCTTACACAAATACTGAATTAAACATATATACTACGTAGATGATGAGTCTAGGTAAGCTTGTTGAAGATGACTGCATATAAATAATCGAGCAGTTTCCATCTTGTGAGTTCTTTACACTTAAGCTTAGACCATTGTACCAAGCGTTACGCTGGTCACTACAGAGATTATTAATGCATTAGAAGACTTTTATTACCAAAATGTCTTTCGTCGTGGGTGCTTCGCTTTTTGTGGCAGTATCAAATTGAAATTTCACAACTGAAAGTTATTTTTCATCTAATACATCTATTTTGTATATGTTATTTAACAAAATGGTAATTTAAATTAGAGGGAAGCAGAACCCTTATCTCAAACCTCAACTGCCTTGTGGCTACATCCAATCATGGAAAGTTTTCAGAAGTCAAACTCGAGGAAAAATTCGCAGCCGGAGTCCCGTTAGGCAGTTCGAAGTGTATTCAACTTCGTCCTGCTAGTTCCTGCGACGGCATCGTTGTCCAAACGTATCAGCCTAGCTTTTCTTTGGTTCCAGTGGTGCCGTGGAGAGGGAGCACTTGCTGCAAGGGCAACAGCTAGTTCTCCATATTGAACTGCAATGGCTTACATCACAACGAACCAATATAGAGGACGCTCAATTCCGCTTCTACGGAAAATAGCACAGGAAGCAGCAGATACCGGTTAAAAGCTATGGCTTGACTGGCGTAGAGCTCAGCGTTTGTGCCTGCTTTCGACGGTGGGAGAGACTTTCAAGTCACATTGGACGGCTACCGCCAGCCTCAAGCTGAGCAGCCCCCAGTCAATAAGGTGCCGTCTCGCCACGCTCATCTATCCTTATTGGATGCACATGGATTAGGAATCAACCGACAAGCAGACTGTATTTTTTCGCACCAGCGAATCGAAATACTATACAACAAATGTCAGTTCTGAAACTGGGAACCTGGAACGTCCGGTTCATGCTTCCAGGATTTCATGACGAATTCTCGAATATCAAAGGCGTAAGAAAGTCAGCCGTGATTAACAATGAGCTAAAGAGGCTGAATATCGACATGGCTGCCATGCAAGAGACGCGATTACCAGACACTGGTATACTAACAGAAAGAGATTACACATTTTTTGGAAAGGTAGAGGTTCCGATGAGCCTCGACTGCATGGAGTTGGGTTTACCGAGCGAAACGACATATTAATGCAACAGAACCAAGCATCAGTGGGAGCGAACGGATTTGGATTTTAAATCTTAGGTGCATTACTGTTACCATTACGTTTGTCGACGATTATGCACCGACGCTCTCTGCGACGCCTGCTTAAAAAGACGCTTTTTATGATAGCCTCGCAACTGTCGTCAAAAACGTGCCACAGAAAAACTGTGTAGTGCTATTGGGTGATTTTAATGCCAGAGTTGGTGCAGATTACGAGTCTTGGCAAAACTGTCTCGGAAGGTTCGGTGTAGGTAAAACCAATGAAAATGGACAACGCCTTTTAGAATTGTGCACACAGTTCAGTCTTTGTGTCAGTAACACCTTTTTTCAAACAAAAACACAACATAAGGTCTCTTGGAAACATCCTCGCTCTAAGCATTGGCATCAGCTTGATCTTATTCTTGTTAAGCGCACTAATATTGGAAGCGTGCTCCTCACCAGATCATATTAAAGCGCAGACTGCGACACTGATCATTCACTGGTCTGTGCAAAACCGATGCTTCCCCACACGAGATTTCGCCGCACCAAATTGTCTGCTAAGCCTAGGATAAATGTGACTCACATGTGCGAACCTGATCTAACTGCGCGAAGCCTTCACAGCAGAGTGCAACAAGACAACCCCACTCGAATTTGCTTCCGAAAACTGGGAATCGATAAAAAGCTGCATATGCCGAGCCGCACTTTCCACTTTCGGTCCGGAGAAAGCTCGAACGAGCGACTGGTTCGAAGCAAAAGCTTTTGGAGAAGAAGAAAAAGAAGAGAACTTTATTCGGTAAAACGAATTTTCAGTTAATCAAAATAGTTTAAACACAGAATTTCAATACGAATAAGGGGGACGTCAAACTTTGATGGGAAAATTTGAGATTGCCAGTCACATTCAAAATCAAAACAGTTTCGGTTTCGTCTGCAGGCATGTATGAGTTTCTTTCGCATTATTCTGACCGGCGCAGCAAATTCCCCATCCTTCAAAAAATAAAAATATTGCGCAGCGTTTAAAGCGTGCGGGGCATCAAACGTCCTTTGTTTACATGTTCACGACATGTTAAAACGTTTCAAAAACAAAAGCTTCCGTGTTGACTGAAAAAATAAAAACGCATGAAAACATTAATTTTGAGCACGGCCGATTCAAAGGCCCCGCTCAAATCAAATCGGACCGAGCAATTCACACCGAAACCTAATTTTCGATTCAAGCTCACATATTTTATCATCCCAGGCACTGACTATTCGGAAGGATCCGGCATTACACTGCTTTCCGCTTTATCACATACCACATGATTCAACACAACATAAAGAAGTATCGATCAAATGTTATTACAAAAATGCTCAATGTTTGGTCAACAAGTTAGCCGAAGTGATTAAAATCTGTGTAGTCAATTCCCCTGATCTTATTGTTGTGACCGAAACTTGGTATAAATCGAGTATTCAATTCAATTTGATTTCAATGGTCTAAAAAGCATATAGCTTAACAAAAATCACAGAATATTATGGCAGTTACGAATAACAATTGTAGTAAAACGGGATTTGTTTGCTTACTGAGCAGTTCAGGAATCAAGTAAAAATCCATAGGGCAGAAACTGTTTTCAAAGTTCAAAGCTTTCATGGTGTAAAATATATAGGATCTATGTTTGGATTGGTCGATTTGAAATTGTCCAAATTCGATTTGAATATATCCAGGTTGGGTGAATATGCAACATTACAGTGAACTTTCTATTCCCCAGAGTACACTCCTCCGCCGTAACCGTGGTGGCGTTGGAGGTAGTGTTGTGTTGTGTTGTAACAAACATCATCTCAGATACTGATCTTTCACTCACTGACACACTGTGGTGCTCACTTCAACTGGAATCTGGTGACAGCTTTACAATCGGGGTCATATACCGCTCACCAACATCAACCGCAGAACACAATGATATGCTAGTTGAAATACTTCAGCGCCTCAACGCTCGACCGCACGCTCAAAAACTAATGATCGGGACTTCAACCTTCCGCGGCTATATTCAAGATTTCAGCATCCAGACAACTCACTGAAGCACAAAATTCGCAATGTAACCAAGTAACCTTGTACAACCACGTCATCAACCATACACGAATGAAAGGAATTGATCGGTCATCTATTCTGGACCTTGTTCTGACTTCGAACGGATTAGCTATTGAATCAATCGCCTACGAAGCTCCATTGGGGCGGAGTGACCATGTCGTGCGCGTGTTCGATAATGTATGCGATGCTTTGAGACACAGCGACGATACGAAAGTCATTCGTATAGTGGAATTTTGGAGACTCAGAGAAGCATTCTGTGAACTAAACGAGGTCTAATTGATTTCAGTGACTTAAATACACACATTACAACTCATTGTTGAACTATTTTCAGATGCAAATCCAATCAAACTCTCGACTTATTCCCAGCAAAGATGTGCGCAACTTCCGGTTCTCTGTTCACATTAGAACCATAAAATGGATTTCACTGAAAAAACGAAACTGGGCCATTCATTGCGACCTTGCTATTCCTGCAACTTGGTTTCAATTTTGCTGAATAATGGACTGAGTGACCACCCTCATTGGGCAGGACAAACAACAATACCAGCAACTTTCATATAGTCTAGCGGAGTCTTCGCGATGGTTGCGTATCATCAGCATGGAATGCTGGTGTGATAACACCAATTTACAAGAGTAGCTGTCGTTCCGACGTATCAAATTACAGGCCTGTTGCGCTGCTCCCCTGCATGGATCGCATTTTAACTTGGTGTATCTTGGGTCACCTTAAAACTAAAGGATATTTTATTAGCAGTGCAACATTGGTTTCGTCGAAACAGATCTTGTCTTTAAAATTTACTCATCACTCTGGACGATTGGGCAACATCTCTTGACCTAGGATACTCCGTTCATGCCTGCTATATTTATGTTTCTAATGCATTCGTTTAGGTTAACCACAGCCTGCTTCTGCAAAAGCTAGTGCAATATGTGATAAAAGGAAACTTATTATCGTGGATAATGGATTATCTGACGGATCGGCATGTGCGAGTCCGTATTGCCGGCGTTCTATCAAAAAGCATCAATGTCACCAGCGACGTCCCACAAGGTTCATTGCTCGGGCCTATCCTTTTCTTGTTATACTTAAAAGATATTGCGCAAGTAGTACGATGCACGATGGTTCTTTCTGCTGATGACATAAACATATGGAAGCAAATACGATCGATTGAAGAATGTTTAATGCTGTAAGAGGATTAGGATACCCTGTATCACTGGTCTGAACTAAATAAGATGTGTTTCAACATGGAAACTTGACTTCGACCAGCGCTGAGAAGCATCTCGGTATCTGGATCTTTGATAACCTGAAACTAAAAAGGCATTGCCAGAAAGTATTTAACAGAGCAAGCGGTATCTTGGGAATGCTAAGGATAATACTTTAGGCTGTTTTCACCCAAAACGCTCCCCCGCATTTTAAATACTTACATCCATCCGACGATAGAATACATGATCCCAGCTCGTGCACCATCGTTGCGTAAAGACATTGAATTACTGGTTAAAATTTACCACCGGGCGACGAAGTTAGTTGATGGGATGCAGCACATCTCATACCCAGAGCGAATGACCATGCTGTGGTTGACCGATTTACCACAAAGTAGAGTAAGGGACCACATGATCCTAATATTTATGAAACTCCTGATGGAAAATCACCCTCTCTGCGCTGAGATAAATGTTAGTTCCCCTAACAATACAAGAAGTCATTCAAGTTGTGTCGTTATACCGCAATCAAGTCTCAATAGTGTAGACGTCATTTCTTCTCGGTGCATATTTGTTTTCTGTGGAATTCACTATCACACGATATTCCGAACACTCCTACGATCCGTGATTTCAAATCGACTCTGAGTGCTTATATCAAAGAACACTCCACTATCGGCCCTGTCTATTGACCCCATATGAACCCACACAAGCCAAACACCTCAATAGAATTTTGATTGCATATTCTGCATTTTCATAGCTGTCGTCCAATGGTATATGTAAAACAATTCCTTTTTTCACAATTAAATCTTGATTCTTGATTCTATTCGAATATAGGAACATACGAAGGCTGTGGTCGAAATCAGAATCTATTGAGATTTTCACTTCAATGGTGGAAAAAATATGATAAATAATACTTTATTTGAATGTCTTCATTGAGTTATATTGCAGGTCATCAGTTGGATTTTTTAAGCGGATTGCTTCTCATGGAAGTCCAGCAATTTCTTCGATCCTAATTAGACTACTATTGAATCTCCGGTTTATTTAGAACTAACACTGTATAGGTTTAATTATAGCCACTGCTGCATACTATGCTGGGCATTCGCAGTTATTTTGCTTTCATTGATTGAATATAGTGAGGATTTCGGTTGAGCGCACTGTCCGAAACATGATTTCAACATGGAACGATTCCAAGTGACATGTATGCACTCAGGGCACTTTAAAATATCATAATTTTATGTAAATGACCCGTCTTTGGAATACTCATATCAACTGCACATACACACCACGTACTTACTGTATCGGACGTAAACACTCAAAAACCAAGTCATTTTCGTTCTTTTCCTCGGTTGACTTAGCTCCACTATGTGGATCAATCATCAAAAAATTGGCTGTATCAATCTGATTCATAGTGGCATTCGTGTATAACTCGGCTTATCAATATAATTATTTTCGTGTGAAGCGAAAATCACGCTCCACTGTAATTTTAATATATATTAATTTGTGTCTAGTTAGCGGAAAAGATTATAGATTGAACCAAATGATTAGATTTTCTGAAAATGAAAAGATAATGAGATTAAGATCAAACACTGAGAAATTCAAATCAATGGAATAAAATTCAATGATATGATGTGAAGAAATGTTTTTGAAACATTTATGGTGGAAGAAGTTTATATTTTGGGTTGAGTTGGCATGTGTCAAAATGAATGCAACCATCGCCAGGAAACATTAAGCCATTAAACGGGTGGTTACGAATTTTGCGAAATTCGGTTGTTTTTGCCAATTGAGTATTATTCAGTTTCACAAATTTCGTGAAAGTTGAGGTAACTTAGTTTTATCTTTTATACGAGGAGTGAAAATTTGCAGTTATAAAGAAACAAATCAGGTTATAATTGTTAAAAAAGGATTCCATATTGTTTCCAGATTTATGGTACATCAGTGAGCGTTTGAAATTCTTGACAACACATGTGTAGATTTGTTTATAAACAACTGACCATTACTCATGTATTTATTAAAATATTTTGCTTGGGATAGCTTAACAGGAATATATGAGATCGTCACACCGTTACTGTTCGATGAAGAAGGCTTTTGATTTGCTTCAACACTGTTAAAATATGCCCACTTTCAATAAATTTTTTATTCAGAGCCGAGCAGGTAATCTTGAGTTTAATATGCACAATTAAGTTTTGAAAAAATAAGATTGTGTCGAAATTCGATTAACCGCAAACTCAGCGTTTAATACTAGGAAACATGTTTTAGTTGGAAGTCATTGGTGACGGAAAGTGAACCAACATTATTATCATCATTTGTAGCCCGTTTCGGTGAACCTACACAAGATATGTACACATGTTGAATTTTTGGTAATTCAAAGAAATTCAAGGTTTTTAATGTTCTAAAAAGCAACAAGCTTAACAATAATCATAGGAAGGTAAAAATTAAAATTTTAGTGTATAACAATACAAGGAAATAGATTAGGCAGTATATAAGTGTTCGGGATACGAATAATTCAATAAAAGATTGACTATTTTTGTTTTAATTTCATGCAACATAGTGGGGTGAGCAACGGTAGAAGGTAAAATGTTCAAAGTAAAACAGATACGGATAGAATAAAATACCTTCTACAGTGCAGGCTGGAATGGGATACCACCAGTAAATATGCATCGGTCCGATAATTTCCCGTATCCCTTCGCGTGAAGAAACCTGTAAAGGATGGTTTGGGTTATGGAAAAGTTTGTAATGTGGGATAAGCTCTGCTCTGATTCGGACGAACAGATTTATTTGAGCTATCCTTTCTTTAAGAGGTTTGTTTCGGATGCTGAGAACTAGTTAGACGTACGAAATCTCGGAAATTTATCTCGTAACGCGTGGATACATTACCTGATTGTTGTCACAAGTTAAACCGGTGAGATTTTGTAGACAGTCTAATCCCATACATAAATTCTTCACACGATAATCGATCTTGTGTTTTCATCATGAGTAGAGGCGATGCACACATTTCTTGGATAATTCTAGTAACTAAATGATGTTTCACATGCCATATTCTGTAATGTCTATGGTCCGTAAAAACGCGGATTAAGCAAAGTTATTTGATAGATTTGCAAATTGACGAGTGTGATACTTTACGTGAGATATTGCAAACAGTCTGAGCATGAACAAATGGAAAGCAATCGATTAAAGTGATTTGGGGGAAATCTTTACTTTTGACATAGAAGGTTCATCAGAACAAGGCTATTCGGAACAAATTTAAATGCATTTTTATGATCTAGTTTGCTTAGTGCAAATTTTTCACACGCTTAGATTTGCTCATATGGGCCTCAGTTTCAATTGATTTTGACATAATTCAACCTGTTGGGTAAATTGGCAACTTGATCTTATCTTTATCCACACATTCACACTCCTATAGTTTCGATGGGCTTGTTAGTGATAATTTAGTGATGTGTAGTGCATTAAGATTCAAGATTCAAGATTCAAAATTTATGGTAGAAAATGCTATTTACTTTACAATAACGATAATTCAAGGTTCAAGGTTTTTAATGTTCTAAAAAGTAACAAGCTTAACAACAACCATAGGGTGGTCAAAATTGAAATTTAAGTGTATAGACAATATAAGAAAATAGATTAAACAGTATATAAGTGTTCTGGAAACGAATAATGCAATAAAAATTCGTCTAATTTCGTTTTAAAGTCATGCAAGCCAGTGGAGTGAGCAACGGTTGAAGGTAAACTGTTCCAAGTAAAACCACCTTCCAAGTTCCAAGTAAAATAACTTCTACAGTTCAGGCTGGAATGGGGTACCACCTGCACATATTCATGGATCCGATAATTTATCGTATCATTTCGCGTGAATAAATCCTGTAAGGGATGGTTCGGGTATGGAATGTTTTGTAAAGTAAGATAAGGTCTTCTCTGATTCGTCGATAGGGAAAACCGAACAGATTCAGTTGAGCTATCCTTTCTTTATATTGTTTGTTTCGGATGCTGGAGACTAATTTTGTTGAGCGGCGATAGATTCGCTGCATAAGTTCAACATCCTTCTTGAGCCACGGAGAACATGACTGCACACCGTTTTTGATGACTGGTCTCAAGTATGTATTCATGATCCTTGGAAATATCTTAGTCGGAAATTTCCCAAATACCCGTTTCAGTACATTTAGGACACGCGTTTCATTTTCAAAGCAGTGCTGGAGATTGTTGCTGTTTACCTAACCTTCTTACAACGTTCGAGGATTGGACCAAGGCACTAGACGAATGTGAGGCTGTACATACTTGCTACATCGATATTTCCAAAGCTTTCGATTGAGTCAACCATGACATCTTAATTAAAAAGCTCGAATCTTATGGAATAACAGGAATATTGCTGAATTGGACAAGGGACTATCTTACTGATAGACACGTCCAAGTTCGCGTTGGCAGCACCTTATCTAGAAAAATAGACGTCATGAGTGGCGTTGAGCGAGGCTCGGTGCTTGGACCTCTACTATTCTTGGTGTGTATGAACAATATACTAGAGGATATTGGATGCAACTTGATACTATTTGCCGATAATATTAAAATATGGAAACGTGTCAGGTCTGTTAATGACTGTATGGCATTACAACGGGATCTGTGCACCTTATTTCATTGGTCCCAGTTAAATGAGTTACCATTTAACCCTGCGAAATGTAAAATGCTGCAGCTTGGAAAATCTCTGCACCACACGTATCAGCTTGGCACGCAAGATCTCGTCTGGTCCACAGCAGAAAAAGATCTGGGTATCTGGGTTTCGTTTAATCTTAAGCCTGGACAGCATTGCCGGATGGTGTACAATAAAGCTTGCCGTATCTTGAGTCTTCTCAAAAGAATATTCCGGATTTTTACGCCCAAAACCCTACCCCGGGTAATGAACACGTATATACGTCCTGTTATTGAATATTCCATCCAAGCCTGGACACCATGTCTGGGGAAGGATATCGAACTACTCGACAGGATTTATCATCGTGCAACAAAGTTGGTCTCCCGGTACAGAAATTTGCCTTTCGCAGAGCGAATGTTAAAACTGAACCTACACGATTTTACCCAACGGCGGATACGTAGTGACTTAATGTTGACCTTCAAAATCCTACATTCTGTAAACCATCCCCTTAAACACTTGCTAAAGCCCAATGACCTTAATCGAACACGAACACATTCAAAGTCTTTAAGCATTCCGCATTCTCGATTGGATATTCGTCGTAATGTTTTGTCGGTAAGAATTTGTTTAACTTGGAACTATTTTCCTGAAGAAATCACACGCTCATAATCTGTTGAGGTTTTCGCTTCTAAACTTGATGAATATATGACTAACCATGCGGTATGTGATTATCCCTATTAATTTATGAGCTATTTTATATTTTATATATATTCCATATACCTTGTCATCCTATGGTTATTGTTAAGCTTATTTCTTTTTCTACCATAAAATTTTCTGAGTTCTGAGTTCTGAGTAGTTTGAAGTGAGGTTTTAAAACTGCAGCTTATCCACCCGACACCCAAATCTTATTCTTCGCTGCAAGGACATGCGACGCTATATGGTATGTGAACTCTACTCGATTAATCCACATTCATGAGCCTGCATCTGTTGGGGTGAAACGGGAGTTTGTTCTTTAACGGCCAGCTGTGAAGCGTATAAAGTAATAATCTGTCTGTAATAGCAGACAGTCTTCTAAACTACGAATGCTGCACCATATATTTATGTCGTCTGCAAATAACGAAATGTTACATCGAACCATTTCCGGTACTTCATTGACATAAACCAGAAAGAGGATTGGACCAAGGACTGAAGCTCGGAGAACTAGTTGCTGCGATTTTCTTTGATAATGCACCGTCAACACGTACCTGGGTAGTGCGATTTGTTAGGTAGTCATTTAGCCAATTCAACTACTTTCCAGTCATACCAAGCCTTTCAAGCTTCTGCAGTAGTATGGTATGGACAACACGATCGAATGCGTTTGATATATCTAAGTAGCAGACGTGTATTGCTTGCCCTTTATCTACCGATTTTGCCCAATCATCTAGCGTTACCAGTAAATTAGTCCAACAGGAATAATTACGTCTAAATCCATGCTGGTTCCTCGAAAGCAACTGATTATTCTCGAAATGTTTCATTAGATCGTCAACAAAGTCGTTCAAGTAATTTTGAAATCACAAGTAACAGAGTACCGGTTCGGTAAGTAGAAACATCTGAGCGATTTCCACCTTTATAAAAAGGAAAAATAATTCCGCGTTTCCAATCTGTAAAAATCACTCCATTTTCCAGTGTTTGTTTGAACAGGTATGTGAGTGGTTTGTATGGCAAGTTCTCTTGTTGCTTGAATATTAGCTGGTTATTCCGTCGCCCCGTGAGACTTTACGGTTTGTAATAAAATAATGATTGAAGGACGCGTTTCGATGTGAAATTTACTTCCGTCATGACAACCGTGATTGAAATGGTTTGATCCATGATATGAATTCCATGATCTCTCGGGCTGAATACAGATGAATAAAAGCTTCAGCAGATTCTGATGCAGTTGTTGTTGGTCCAGCTGACGTGTTCGCGGGCGAAACTCCAGGTTCCACATTAGATTGATCGTTAACCGAATGATAAAGTATTTTAAGGTTGAGCTACATCGTGTGTTATATCTGTTCTTGGATGTACAACATGTCTCGGATGTCAAATTTGCTTACTTCATTCCGCAGTAAACGGAATGATTCCCATATCTCTGATGATGGGTTTTTTCCGATTGTACCGCCATTCAATGTTTGGTACCTTTTACCACTTTAGATTTCGGCTTCTTAGTTTAATCTCGAGGATTTTTCTTGAGTTACCGAGGACAAATTCGGAGCTCACTTAGATCAAATTCTTGATATTAGATACTATCCATACCTAAAACTCATGTAAGTAGCTGTTTTACGGTTGGCAGTTAATCGTGTTTTTAAGAGCATCACTCAATGCCATAATGTCGGTCGCCTAACTATTTTACGGGAATCATTTGTTCTTACAGATTCAAACAGATAGTCAAACTGAATGACGACGTGATCACTTAGTCCAAGTAGACTTTCGTAAGCAACGACGTAATCTTTGCTTGTTAGAATGAGATCCAAGAGTGAAGGTACATCGGTACCGCGATATCAAGTAATACATGCAATGTGGTTTTAAAGATAAATATCGTCCAATAACTCACAGAATGCGCGTTCGATGGAGTGTTCTGGATGAATGGTACTGCTTTCTAGATTCGGTAAATTGAAGTCACCCATAATTAAAAATCTTCAAGTGAATCTGTAAGTAACCATGTGGATTCTGTCCAGTAGGGCCAAATTGTAAGTTGGCCGTGCAGAGGTTGGGCTATATACTACTACCAAAACAGTCTTCGCCGTTAGCTAATCGCACTGAGAACGAGAGTGTATCCCGTAACACGATGTCTGGATCCGTAATCTCAAGGCACAGAAGGTTTTGTCTATAATACAATACTCCTCGCCTCTTGTTCACGGTCATGGCGAATTATTGACATGTCGGGCGATGATGTCTGGTAAACATGTCGGAAATTCTGCTCGCAGTTCACCTATTTTGTTACCCAGACATTGTGCATTGTTGCAGAGGCATCTTATAGTTGGTTTTCTCAGCAAGGATGTGATGTGGGATAGAATGCCAGCGGAGTGCGGAATATCTATTAGGTCGACTCCTCCAGAGTCGGCGTTTGAAGGTTTTTTGCTTGCAGGGATGTCTGATCATTTTGAGTTTGTGCTGTTGTATACAGTGATTTATAGTGTCGGCTGCATTTTTTCTGACAAATCACATAACGATTGGCTTGGACTATTGGACTTTTAGTCGCATCTATCTGTCCGATATGATGTTTCGATGCGCTTAGACTAATTTCTCGTAGCATTCGACTGCGGCCATTTTTCCAACGAGTTTTGACCATGTCCAAATTATCTTTTCGCAAGAACGTTATTTTGAAGGGCTGAGGACCGATGCTCTTATAATTTGTAAATTTTGGGATGGGAACGTGTCCGTCACAGCTACATCATGCAAGACAAGAATATCACTGAGGAATCTCCATTGTAGCCTATCGTGTTTGCAATGCACTACTTTCTCAGTTGCTTCATCAGCTTCTGGGACTCCCAAAAAGATTGAACTTCGATCATCCATCTGCTTCGTTTGAGCTCGTTGCTAGGAGTTCTGGGCCCTTTTCCGCTATTTCACATCAGACAAGTTCCTCGCATTGGTCTCCAAACTCTCCTTACGCAGGAGAAAAGCGGATAGTAAGATGTTTTCTATATCCCTTCAGAGTTGACAGTCATGTAAACTGTGACGTAGATCATTCATGCGAATTCGGTTTCGCATTTTGCATAAAATCAAAACTTTAAATTGAAGCAAAGGATACAGATAAATTGAAACATCAAATTTGAATTTGATCAATGGCAAATTAATGGACATGAACAAAATAAATAATACTCCAAACGAGTTGAGTATATGATCAGTTCTATTCTTGCCATATATGGTTTGCACAGGTCACGGAGTAAATCCTGAGGATGTTTCTAATGCTGTTCAAATGTTCCCTCAAATTGTGTCTCTTGGTGGAACTTCTTGAAGACAGCTGAGGATAAAATTATAAGAATAACCTACGCGTCCAAAAGTGATTATCTGCTGATTTATGATCCTGACCACCTACCGAAACACTATATATTATATCAAGTTATATTGATTCTTAATTTAATTGATCTACTTTTAATATCTTAAATATGCGTGGAATAACAAAACGTATATCCCCTCCCCAAATAATTGTTTTACATATTTTAAAAGTTTATTCTGCAAGTATGCTGCACCAAGTAGTCATTTTTTAGAATCAATTACGCATATCGACATTTATAAGAGAATCTTGAGTCTCTAGTGATAAATTTAGAGTCCTGCAAGAGCTTTTGGCGATATCACGTCAAATTTCTGAAACACCACCGCCCCATACGTTTCATTTCTTGTGCTGAACACGCAAACATATTTAATCAGGTTGCTTTACTTTTCGGTGAATCCTAACAGTCGATACAGCAGTTTGGATTAGTTCTTTTGCTTTATAGAGCCTTTTCAAAATACTTCAAACGTTTCAGCTGAACCAAATTCATCTTTAAAATCTACTTCTTAAGGTTTACTTTTATCGGAGCACTATAAATATTTAATGAGTGGTGTCACGGGCTTCATGTACATGGAGGCTAAACGCTTACGTATATGTGAAGAAAACACGAATTTATCAATAAAAATCCCAATTTTGTGAGCAAAAAAATTGATGCAGATTCTTCTTCTTGAGGTATTTCATACCAAGCTGTTCAAAACTTAAGTGAAGCGTTCTAGAAGACTACTGACCAGATCCATTTTCATATACGCATGGTAGAGTATAATAAGAAAAATATAAAAAATAACTGAGCATCAATGCGCAAACGATGCCTAATTAATGTGCACATTAAAATAAGTTGTAGGCATGTAAAAATAGATAATTTCGTTTTAAGGTTAATAAGATATTTTGAATTTATTTTTAGTACGGTTTCGAGAATTTGCATGTTACTATAATTCCTCATAAGATTATTTGACCTTAACTAGATATTGGAACGTAAACATCTAAAACCGCTCATTTTCGTTCACTGAACTATTTGGGAAATCGGTCATCGAACGTTTGGCAGTCACTATGATTAAAATTAGTTTTCGATTAGAGAAAATATTAGGTGCAACATAAGAGAAATAAATAAATCAGGCCCATAAATGGTGGTTTATGAAAATTGCGATTCTTAGCTGATTATCATAGTTGAACATGAATATCCTGTTGTTTTCTTAAATTATTTAGCAATAACAAATTTATAATAAATGTATTGAAAGATGTTCTGGCAGAAATAAGTCGTATATGCAAAACAGCGATCAATTTTTGTTTGATTAGTGAAAAACATAGATTTTCGAGGCACATCACATTTTAGCATATTAGTGATTCGATTGTCAGTTCAATTATTTCGTTTTGGTGATGGAAAACGGTAAAAAATACGGTGGTTCCAAGTTGGACGACAGTTTTGATGCTTTCGTGAAAAAATGGTGTTCGGCCAATGGGGAATTTTTCACTCGGCCGCTACTAGATGGATTCTGTCCTTGAGTAAAAACAATTTCCAATTCTCACGCTGAGCCAGTTCGCTATTTCTGACCATCTGTCTCTCTGGGTAACGAATGTCATAGAATGTGATAGAAAAAATATTTTTTTTTTACATTTTTATTATTGAAACTTGAACTGAACAATAATTCAAAACCACGTCCTCTGTCATTAATAATACAGGAAATTTTGAGTTAAATTCATCATGACTTTGATTATTTGTTAGTTACCGTGAAATTATGAATTAAATGGATGAATACTAAATTCAGTTTAATAGCCCCTATATATAATTGTAACATAGAATCATGGTACGAAGCATGCGTCAAACCAACGTACTCAAATCATAAAAATTATCCTAAATCTATATATAAAAATATATACCGCAGCAGGCCTTTTGAGATTGTACATTCAAGAACCTATTATTACTTTAATAAATTTAGTAAACAATGCCATTATTAAATAAGCTTGTCAAGAATTAATGGATTAAAGAATTCATTAAAACGCGAACAGTTTAAAACACCGCAGGATTAGATTATTAATGAAAATAAGAAAAAGTAACAGTATATAGCGAGTAGTGTATATCAGATCTTTGGATCAAGACTGATGTTCCTATGCATATGTGAGTCTAACTTCGATATGGATATCGCCATGCAAGGAGATTCCAACATATATTGAAGTAGGGAATTCTAGAAAAATTAGCACGTATGGAAAAATAGCGTAGTCAATTAATACGTGAAGGTATGAGGAAGGTCGTGTAGCAGGATAGGGAATGTCGATGTGTGGCTTTCTCAACACATCTTCAACCAAGTTAGCATCGATGGACAAATGTTTATTGGTAACCTTACCTGAATAAAAAATAGGTTTTAGAATTGAAGAAGAAGAATAAAAAAGCTGTATTCGAAACTTCGCAAATTCAACTTTAGGCTAATTTAAAAAAACAGCGAATTCTATATAAATTACACATAAAAATCAAAAAATCTTCACAGAAAATATAAATATGATATCATATCAGGTATTTAAAATACGCGCAATTTAAACATTCACAACCTATGCCGTTTCCGTTTTATTTGTGGAAATGAAATTAGCTTTCATGTTTTGCGTGGCACACATTCCATGTGCTCGTTTACACTGCAAATTTCAATCCGTTTTTTCATCCGGTGGAGATAAGTGGATTAGATAGATTTTGAGATTTTGACTGGATATTTGAAACAAAGTCAACGCATAAACGCTAACAGATGCGTCTGACTATCATTTAGAGCAAAATGTAGATACTTGGTCAAAATATTGAGTTGACTAATTGTCACTGATTCACAAAGTTCAGTTGAATTAGTTAAACACCGGGTATTCCGAATCAAGTATTGCGAACGAAATCACGTAAGACAATCGACTTAACATGCGGGTGTGTTGTATAAGGGGCACACTTTGATTGGATCGACGAAGAAAATTTCATTTACTCAACTGAAAAAGCATCGCATCTGAATGAGATGAAATGTTGAGTTTTGACATATTATAGAAACTTGTACGTTTTCCGCTGAAATGCTACTAGCGATAGGTTTCATGATGCTTGTCCCCTGTTGGGGTAGTAAATTGCGATCATGAGAGGAATGTTAGTCATCGATTGAAATTCAGAGCAACTTGTATCCAGACAAGTATATTGTTTTAACATTTCCTTCAACATTCCTCACACCTAATATTGGTTTCCAGATGTTTACAGTCATATAGTTAATTGACTAGAATTGATTTCAATGAGCGTCAAAAATTATATTTCTTCCCGTCTTAGTTACTATGTACGTCTTAGTTGTTCAGCTTAACGGAAAGTTTTGAAAAAATATAGCAGATGTAAACAGCCGGATGAGAAATTCTGCACAATGCGTCGATATTGCTAAATCACTTATTCGTGCATTTCTTGGTTGATTTTGAAAGTATGTCCGCGGAAATGGGAATATCAAATTTAGTGTGCATTTTGACAATAAATGTATTGTTATATTTCTAAACCTTCGCAAGTAGAAATGCTGTTATTCGAGATTAAGCTTGAAGTCAAATAAAAGTGACTGATAAATTGTTAATTTTTTCGCTGATACTCAGAAAATGTGACCCTCTTTTTCAGCTCGTTTGTTCAAATGCGATCTTGTTAATCTGAGATTTAAAAGTATAACAAAAAATCGATTTAATATGTTTAAAGTTTCAGTGAGGCTATTTTACCGAGTTACAGTCAACATCGCTTTAAAGCATATGTTATATTTTCCAATTTCTTCAAAATAATCTTATAATATGCGTTTTACTTTATTCATGTTAGCCATTCTGTACAAAACTTTGCTAAGCATATTCAGAGTAACCGAAATTTAATCAATTCATATGTGATAACCATAAGTGCGTGAATTTATTGATTTTATTCCTGGAATCGATTTTTCGATTTCTGTTCACATTAATTGTTCGTGAACAATTTCGTTTGAACTCGAGTGAATTGGATCAGTCTGAACTGATCACGTCTTGATGAACGTGTCTTGTTGTTACGTTTTAATAAGAGCCATGGTTCCAATAAGGCAGCATGAGAACATTTTTTAAAATATGTTTAACCCACAAAATCTTTCAAATTGTGCGTAAAAAGGTAAATATAAAATATCCGGAAAAATAATTGGGGCATTTCTATCGTCTGGTCATTGGGATAAATAATTCCTTCATCCTTGTAGTAGACTGACCACTACGATAACGTTCCACGAAGGTAGGAGAAAACACAGGAGAATGAAGATTTATCGCGGTAGCCAAAGCGTGTTCGAAGGTACAGAGGATCAATCACGGAACACTCGTGAACGGAAATTATATCAAGGTCAACTGTTTTTAGGTACAGTAAAACACAGTTGTTACACAGAATTCTGGTCAGAGGAGACTTCTGATCTCTATTTGACAGTTGAACTGTCCAAACGGTGTCAGGTTGTTTCAGGCTGGAACATAGTTTCTCAGCAAGAATTCACTTAGAAATCAGTCCAGGCTCTTGATCTGAATGGGTCGATTATCGGTGGTAACTAGAGTGGGTACACGAAGAACCGATCGGGGCTAAGACAAGTCTCGTCTCAAATGGGGTGAACTGGCTGCTAGCGGGAATCGCCCGTCTGGGATGGTCTTAGTACAAACACAGTAGGATCAAATGTAGGCAGATCCGTAAGTTTGACAACGGAGAACCAGATGCTTCGAAAGCATAGTCCCTGCTGAGAATTTCCTGCACCCCCAGCGTTGATGGCAAACGACCTTGTCTGGAGAAAGCCGAGTGGAGTGTAAAGTCGGGCTGGTAAGGATTTTGTTTGACAGGTTTCGTGCTGGACGGTGAGTGATCATGGCTAAGACTACCGAGTTGGTTGGCGACAAGCTTCAGTGATTGATCGGTGGCGTGTGTCACGGTTTCAACAGTTGCGGGTGCATATGTACCTGAGGGGTGAGAAGAAGAAAAACTCTCTGGTGCATGGGTTTAAGGCTAAGGTTTAATGTTATAGTGATGAGGTACGTAAAACATGCACAGGCATATATTAAACGATAATAACGTGTTAAATATGTACTACATAGTCGGCGAAACTTACTGATTGTCGTTCACCTCGCCTAGATGTTATGGTGACGGGCGCTGTGTTAGAAGTGTGTATAGTAGGTGTTATTACCGGTGGTGCTGGGGTTGGTTTTCGGTCTTGCAGATTAACTGAGTCAACTGTATTGTCCATGAACGCCGGTTTGACTAAGTTATTCGTAACCGTGTCGGGCCAACCGTCTCGGTCTATCACAACTGTTTTTGGAGCCGCTGAACTATCTTAAATGGTTCAACATAAGGAGGGTGAAGAGGTTGATCCACCGTGTCGTTTCGGAGAATGACATACTGGCAATGAGCCAACTCCTTCGGCACGCAAAACGGTTTGGCCTGAAGTCGCTGGGGTGGTGGGTGGAAACGACTCATATGATGTCGCAAGCGCGCCACGTAATTTCCATAGGCAAATGGTGATCGCCTAGTCGAGGCGACATATTCACCAGGTAATGCGATGTTATGACCGAATTTTAACTCGGCGGCAGTGGCTTGCGAGGGGTTTTAAAGGTTGAAATTTAACCTAGGAGGACAATCGGTAGGACTTTGGTTCAGTCAATACCTCCATGTGCCATTAACGTGGCTTTGAGCTGCCTGTGCAAGAGTTCCACCATACCATTTGCAGCAGGGTGGTAGGTAGTAGTTCGGTGAAGTTAGCAACCCAGAGCAGCCAGCAATTTACTGAAGGCGCCATCGAAATGGAAACCTCTGTCCGATTTAACGATAATCGGGCAACTGAACTGTGTGACTCAACTTTAGAAGAAGGCGTGCGCAACTGTCTCGGAAGAGCAGTTGTAAGCGGAACGGTTTCGGGCCACCTGGTGAAACGGTCTATGATGGCGATGATGTATGTATAGCCACGCGAAGGTGGTAACAGGCCAACTAGGTCTACGTGGATGTGAAAGAGACGCTCATCTAGTTCGGCATAAACAACTAATAGGCTGTTGGTGCGTCGGTGGATTTTTGTCAGTTGGCAATTACGGCACGCTTTAGCCCATATCCGAACCTCCCTACTGGCTTTCGGCAAGATAAATCTACCCGTAATTAGTTTAACACATGCACGAATGCCAGGGTGAGAAAGATTATGTAGGGTATCGTACACTCGCCGTTTGAACACAGACGGGATCAACGGTCGGGATGCAGTTTGCGAAAGGTCACACAGAATATCGCCCGAGCCATCAGGCAAGGGGAGAGGTCTGATGTCGACGAAAGAGGAATCCCTAAGTTGCGCGATCTCGGCGTCGACAGCTTGCGCTGCAGCGATTTCTTAGAGGTCGAGGGAGGATGGCAACTCTACCACGCCTATTCTAGAGAGAGCATCCGTGACGAGATTTTGGGCACCTGAGATATGTTGTATGTCAGTGGTGAATTGACTGACAAAATCCAGGTGTCTCGTCTCCCTTGGGGAATATCCATCCGCTGATCTGGTCGGTGAGTGGATAAGGGGCTTATAATGAGTAAAAAAGGTAAACTGCCTGCTCTCCAGAATGTGGCGGAAATGCTTGACCCCCATGTATATTGCCAATAGTTCTCGACCGAGTCCTTTGCCGGTTGAAGTTGCCTCGAGATAATCGATATCGGGAACCATGACCGGTCAACATACTTTTGAAGCACTGCTTCCACTGCTTCGGCGGATGCGTCCGTAAATAATGATAGAGGTGCATCTGGCCTATTGTGGTTGAAGGATTTTATCGGCTATATGCTTCTCTAGCGATGTGAATGCCGATTTGGCTTTGTCCGTTAAAAATAACGTCTTGGTATTACCACGGAACAAATTGCTCAATAACTGGGAGAACGGCGCGCATTGTGGTATGGAACTGCGGTAAACGTTCACCAGCCCAAGAAGAAGAAATCGTCGAAGTTCCTTAAAGTTAGTGGACTCTAGGAAGTTTAGGATTGTTCCCGTATTTTCTTCCAGTGGATGAATACCGAATGCCGAGAGGCTTTGATCTAGGAAGTGAAGTTGGTTCTGAACAAAATTGCACTTGGTAGTATTGATCGTAACCCCATGACTGGACAAACGATTAAATACTGCAGCAAGTTGAAGAAAATGGTCTTCCTTAGAGTTGCTAGCGATTAGTACATCATCGAGGCAAACGTAAGCAAACGTAAGCAAGCCTGGTCCATAAATCTTTGGTAGGTTTGAGCGGTATTGCGTAGACCGAAAAGCATACGCCGAAACTCGTAGAGTTCAAACGGCGTAGTAACAGACGTCTTTGGTATATCTATTTCAGATAATAGGATTTGGTTGTAGGCATCAACCAGGTCTACCTTACTGAAAATTGTACATCCGTGAATATTGGCTGTCAGGGGGACGAGCGTGTTTGAGTCAGGTCTTGAATATGCGGAATGGGGTACCTATCTGCTACCGTCGCCTTATTCAGCCTACGGTAATCACCTCAGGGACGCCAATTGTTTATGGTTTTCTTCGGGGCCTTATACAGAGGAGGAGACTAAGGGCTACTAGATGGCCGTGTAATGCCTAATTTTAGTATGAGCTGGAACTCTTTGCGCGCGATCTGCAACATTTCTGATGGTAATCGCCTCGGTCCTCCGTAAACCGGAGGATAACTGGTGGCTATGTGGTGTTATACTGGTGTAGTAACCGCCGGTAATACAGTGGATGACGATTGGAACAAGTTCGGATATTTCGCGAACAACATGGCATAGCAGGGCTCTACTTCGCCTAAGCATAACACCTGAAAAATCCCTGCATCTCTGCTCGGGGTACAAAGAAACTTTAGACGAATAGTCCCATCTATCAGCTGCGAGCGCCGAGAATCAACCAGAAGTTCAAACGAGTGTAGGAATTCAACGCCCTGGATTGCAAATCAAACCACAGCGATTGTACAAATCCAGCGGGACGCAAACCTAAATCAAAGGTCAAGTAACGTTGACCGAAATATGTTATAATCGATCCGTTAGGCGCCCTCAAGTGTTTGCTTATCGGCTTGGACGTTGCGCAAGTGTCTACTGGCAGTGCACTTACTTCGGCACCGGTGTCTACCCCCCTACCTGTAGACTTATCCTGGATAAAGAAAAGACGACTCAATCTCATCGGGCCGACGACAGTCGTCGTCGTTAGGTGTCGCCTGAGAGTTTCCCGCTGGCGATGCGCGATATGCGCAAGGTTTAATGTAACGCCGCGCATCATAGCCCTATTTCCGGTGGATCCAGCAAACGGGTGACCTAGTTTGTCTACTTGAGCGTTGGCTGAACGGGGTGCGTGTTCGTGAAATACTGTTGATTGTGAGGTTTTGAACCTTAATGCGTAAAGCTGCAACCTCAGCCAATAGATCCGTATTGCTGAATTCCGCTGAAATACCCAGTGTGCGTGATCATCCTGTGGTTACCGAGAAAATATGGGCATCTGGATAGAAAACGATACATTCAGCGACGATATCCGCCATTTCGGCTAGCTCAGATACTGGAGTTCTTTTGCAGCAACCAGGACTGTTTGCACGCACTCCGGTAAACGCTGGAG